>OMNN01101268.1:85481-130897 GCA_900302755.1 Chromis chromis
TTAATAATAATAATAAATCAATAAAAAGGGGTACAAATAAATGCAAGTCTTCAGTCTTCATAAAATAAGCTAACAATAACAGAGAAAGTTAGGAAAGAAAATTGAAGTCAGTAAAAATCAAGCTAGGTACAGTACTAATTGTTGAATAAACATGCTTATCAATCACATGACATTGAAGTATAATACTTGTTTAAATATAAAAAGATTACTATATTGTGGACATCGTGTTCACATATGTTAGAAAGCCACCCCAGATCTTTTGAAACTCTGCAGGTTTACCCTTCAAATTGTACATAATCTTTTCACTTGGTATGCATGATGCTAGTTCAGTCGTCCATCTAGCAAATGTAGGTGATAATACATCTTTCCAATGCATAGCTATACATTTGTTGGCTGTGATGAAGGCTATTCTAATGAGTTTGAGTTGGTTTTTATTGACTTTCATCATAGATGTGTCGCCCAGGAGGGTTACTCTTGGCTCTGCCAGGATGGTTAGTCCCGTAATATCATTAAGCACTTTGAGTATAGACATCCAATATGAATTAAGACAAGGGCAAGTCCAAAACATATGCACCAACGTTCCTATTCCCGATTTGCATCTTGGGCAAAACTGGGAGTATTGAGGCTTTATTTTATGTAACCTGTCAGGGGTAACAGGCAACAGCCTTGTCTAGTGCTGCATGATAAAACAAATCTGGCCGAGATGTCTTTGTTAGTTTGTATTTGTGCTGTAGGGTGTTTGTAAAGCAGATTGACCAAGTTGGTGAATTTTGGACCTATGTTCATTCTTCCCATTGTCTCAAACAAGTACTGCCACTCTGCATCGAGTGACACTGTGACGCATGGGTTTTGGTCAGACTTGGAGCTGTAAATTATGTTAAGACATACATTGTCAATTGATGATCTGTTCTGAATGAATCCTGTTTGGTCCATGTCGATAATGTCAGGAAGTACTTTTTCGAATTTTTAGTTTTCTACATTTGGTTAATTCAAAGAGTTTATTTTATTTTATTTTTTTTAAAATGAGACTTGTTCAATAATGTGATTTTGTTTAAATATTGTAACTTTAAGCTTAGATTTGGTTAATTGTCGATATGATTTGTTCAAAGACTGTTGGAAAGTTGAAAATCTGTTGACTCTTTCTGATGGTTTTCGGGTTCAGAGGGTTAAACTGAGACTATATGGTCACTGTGATCACAAGTGGAAATTAAGGGTTAATAGCAGCATCATTCATCATTTTTTCAGTAGCATAACTCAAGGAGACTCACAGTCAGAAAACTAGAATTAGTATTAGCACTAGTTGTAATACTAGTAGTATTAGTACTGTTAATTAAACATCTGCGTTTTTTTTTATTTACATCAGCCACCATAAGCTACAGGTCATACCAAACCAAGTAAACCCCTTAAAGTAAGACTTTGAATATGTTTTACTGCTCATAGATTTAATGTTTCTGTCATTCAGAATTTAAAGTCTTGCTTTAATTCATCATATACACAAAGTGCTGAAGGAGCAAAACAAGTATTGTCCCTCATAACACAGTGCTTCTCCTTCTGAACCACTGTATCTTAGAATATGTCCTCTAGTCAGAGTCTTTGCTTGGTTTTAATTAGCTGCATCACTTCAGATGTCACTACTGTTTCTCTCATTAGCACATGACGGTTACTGTTAACACTGTCCCTCTGTCACTTCTAGGGTAGCGACCCCTTTCGGTGGCTTCGGCAAGGCGCCCAGACCTGCTCCCATCAAGCCCATCCAGGTAGAAACTCTCCCGGAGCTGCCAGAGCTTCAGGGGGAAGCCGCGGTGAATCGACCCTCCTTCAACAGATCTGCTCTGGGGTGGGTGTCGGTGGGTGGTCCGGTCTCCCTGCCCACTGTCTCCCTTGAGCCCATGCTCATCCCTGAGTCAGAAGACCTTTGAACCCATAATGAAGTCACACAGAGATGCTGTCTACTTAGTTGCTTCACCCGAGGTTGCTGTGGGCGGGGTGAAGTCCCTGTCAGAGCAGAGTGGGGGGTGAAAGAAAGCATCCTGTTCATGGTTCACATTAACTTGTATGCATTATCCACTAGTTTTCTAGTGATGTTAAATATTGCACTACAGAGAAAAATAAATATATCACTTTGTCCAGTAGGCCGACACACTCCTGGAATAAATTAACACTGTTGTATATTAATGTGCATAAGAATATTTTATCTTGCAGACACAAGTTTTTGCTCAATAAACTGGTGTAGATGCAAACAATAATAATCTTATGTGATTTTTCTTTAACTTTAGGTCAGTTTTCTGCCACTGAAATTGTTGACAAAATGAATACACCCTTCTGTTTTTGGGCACGGATGCAAATTTGTAACATATTCCACAACATGCCCCTCGGCAGTAATTTCACAGTGAGTTGGTATGAGCTGCACTGAAGGCTCACTTGAGTGAGTGATGCTGCGCCTGTGTGCTAGAGTCCAATGCAAACCCATCACTTATCATATCGTGTGAGACGCCAAAGATACATGTGAGCCACTGTAACACGCCTCAAGGTTACACTGCTTGACAAATCAAATCTGCTTCTCTGACATGAGCGACTTGACTGATGTGTCTCTCACCTTTCGGCTATGCCCAGTCGAAGGAGTGGGATTGATGGGAGAGCAGCATGATGAGCTGTGCCTGCTCCTTGTCTGTCTGCATCTTCTGTTTATTACTACAGTATTTATTAATTCCTCTCACAGCTTTAAGCAAACAGTTTGAGTTAAACTTGCAGGTTGTACAAGAGTTGCATGGTTTATGTATAGTCATTTAATCATGTTTTTGAGTAAAGTTCATTATTTATCCTGATCTTGAGAGCTTGCTATGCTGTTATATTTATACTGAGCCATGACTGAGGTGGTAGAGCAGGTTGTCCACTAATTGCGTGATTGGCTCCTTGGCCCCTCCAGGCGCTGAAGTGTCCTTGGGCAAGACACTGAATCCCAAGTTGTTCCTGATGGCAGCTCTGAAACCATTAGTGTGTGGATGAGAAACACATTGTAAAGCACTTTGTAGCTAAGGTTAAAAGGTGCTACATAAGTGTGGACTATTTATAATGTTGAATCTTAGTCATTTAGGAAATAAAGGTCTAGTAAAACCGGAAACATAAACGCCATTTTGTACATGATGTAGCTGTCAAGCTAATATGCTAACATTTTATTTAGTGCAAATTGCTTTGATTAATGTCTTTTATATACCTGTATGCACTTATTTATTCCATTTATTATGGAATACTTGTCCAGAGTTTATGTTCTCTTGTTTGTTGTCCATCCTCTTCTATGTCCCCTTTACCCTCACCCTGATAGGTCGAGGCAGACGACCACCCTCCCTGAGCCTCTCTCTGCTGTCGGTAATATAAATAGGAAAAAAAAACATTTCAAAAAGAAACACAAAAGGAATATGGAAATAAAGAAAAAGATAAAAGGAAGCTTGCTCAAAGGGAAAGCAGGGAATCCTTGGATTCGTTGTGTTATGCGTATTTTTGTAGGGTTGTAATTTTAGTGACTGTAGTGTTGGGTCCTTAATATTTAATATAGTCAGGTAAAGGTGTATTTTATATAATTTCCATCACATTAAAACATCACTTCATAAGTAACACTCCTAACCTCAACATTAAAAGCTATTCATAACGCCAACTGCATTTTTCTACTGGAAAGAACTTTGGCTCAATGTCTGTTGTTTAAAATGTGCTATATAAATAGTAGTAAATTGATTCAGCTTGACTTGATATAAGAAATGAGGACAATATAATAGAAATTTATAAAGTGTGTGTGTCTATTTACTGTCTTTAATACATTTATGTGCTTAGCCTGGTGCATCATAATTAATGATGCAGGAATTGCAATAATGATGCAATGAAACAAGGCTGGTTGGAGAAATAACTATTACAGATGTTCATTTCCACTGAGTTACTCCTCTTGAGTAAATACTAAATGGCTAAAAACCACACACCAACAAAGTTAAGAGAAGACACCCACTCATTTGACCTTTGACCACAGACTAAGCTTTGACACTGGGAGTAGTTTGTGCTTGTGACTGTAGCTTTGGTGCTTGGTACTATGACATGTTCACATTTTACAGCTGAAATCCGATTGATCAAACAGTGATGAGTATCAAAGATACTCATTTACAGGAGGATGTACAGTCAAGAGGATTAACAGTTAAAACAGACAAGTCTCAATTTCGCAAGTAGGTTGAGCCTGCAAATCACTATGACAAGGTGCAATATATTATATAACATTGCATTTGCAACATATACCTGAGCTTTGACATCAGTTAAGTAATTTATGGGTGTGGTTTGCAAGCCAGCTGATTAATTTATTGTGTTTGGTGTCAGAGTCAGTGGTGAAACATATTAACAATTTCTTTTTTGTTATACTTCTGTCTCTTTTACACCAACTAGTAAGTTTGTTCCATTAATTCTATGTTTTTCCACTTAAAGTAATCAAAAGGCTGGATGAGATGCTGGATAGATGCATACAACATGCTGATGAACAATGATTGCTAAGCACCAAATACGCAACCTGAGCTTGTAGACATTTAATTATTTTGCTGCATTCTCATAAAATCTTGCATCTTTATCTGTTTGATTTTTTAAAGTTTGTAATTTCTGATGCTAAAAATGAATTGGGAAATGCCTTTCAGATTTCTCACAGTCCGGCATCAGCATTCCTAGCCTCTGTCAGAGAGCCTTTGGAATGTGCAGCTCCTGGTGCCACTCCCTTTCTGTCCCACTGAATTCCTGCTGCCAGCCTCTTCAGGAGAACTGTGTGTACAGCACTCCACCACCACCACCAGCAGCACTTCTGCCAAGCACCACAGTAAATATCGAGCAGTGTTTGTCAAAAGCCCTCATGAACTCTCTTTGAACTTTGAATGTAGCCATTATCAAAATGCAGCAACGGAAATATTATTGGCAGGCACTGTAGCGTAGGCTGAGGGTCGGGGAGAGCCAGACGATTCGATTATTAGTCCCCGACTGCAACCGGTTTCCCCTCGAGCATGTTTGCTTTGGCATGAGATGGCACAGCAGGCGTTGGATTATATGCTAGGTCGAGAGTTTGCCTGGGACAATAGGGTGGCCCAGTGTTGATAGAGATCGTCCTGACCTGAAAGAATCGAGCTATGTGCAGGAATCAACTCTTGTAGTGCCTCAGTGAGCTCCAAACAGAGGACATTGCTTTTGGAAACTGCATTTGAAGAGGGCGAAAGAGCAAATACACAAATACCTGATAAACATCTGAAACAAAAGTGACCACTAGTTACATAACAGGAACCCTGATAAGAAGGGAACATGCAGTTGTTTTCAACAGGTACCAGAAGCAAGACAGATGCCAGATTCCACTAAACTTCATAATTTATGTTGTGATTTTTTACCTGTGAGCCCTAGCTCGGCCTGAGCAGCTGGCTTTCTGTATCTTTATCAGCAGTTAACAATGGATCCTGCTGCTGATGCATTCACTGTCATGTTTTTAAGCTGAACTCCCCCGGGTTTCCATCTGCACACACAGCAGTGAACACTGAGTGTGCTGCTGACACAGACAACTGCTAAAAGGTTGAGCCACTTGACCAGCCAATATCCCAAAAGGATTTCTTTAAACATGCTTGGGTCGAGCGAGAAAACAAATGTGCTGTGAAATAGCTGCAAGGGCACTGGGCTGTACCTTTGTGGAAGACATATGGTTCTCTCAGAGGGTTTTAGCATACGGACGCACTTTTGAGGAGTGTGCCGTCACGTTTTAGATGGGGTTTCTGCTCGTATTTTCCAGCCGACACGTTGGAAATCTGGGATTAACCTTGTAATATTGTTTCAAAATGACCTCCTGACATAAAAATCCACAAAATTACAGACGAGCATGGCTAATCTGGTGTGTCATCGTTTTTAGTTTATGTCTCTCTCATTCGATGACACGATAGACTTGCTGAGGCTGATGAATGGGAGAGGCAGGTGGTCATTCTCACAGGAAAGTGCGAAGCCCAATGGGATATCTAAAAATATGAGCGAACATAAAGCATCCAGGGGGTCAGCGGGGTGGTGTTGGGTTGCCGATGAGGTGAGGTGAAGGGTGACGGGGCAGGCATTCCGCGCCTGAAATGATGTGAAATGACGCAGTAGGTGGAACTATGTTTCGTTCGGACGAAAACTGCAATCCATCAAGCGTCTTCTGGGTGCAGGAGGGCACATTAGGATGAGTGCGCACGAGTTTGAGGCCAGAATGAATCCCCGATCTCCTCCTCAATGCTTCTTTTAGGGACAGAAAATAATTGTTGAGAGCGGAGAGGTTAAGTACACAAAAATCCACCACTGTAGAAACCACATCATGGAAGGATGCACAGAGTTAGGCTTGTAATTAGCCTGTATGGACATATGCACATTTAAAATTGTGCTCTTGTTTACTTGCAAAAGCCCCTGAGACCAATTAGAGCTGTGTTCTCTCTCAGTAATCCAGCCACTGTCTTTGGCCTCAGGGGGCTCATCTATATACCTGACTGGTCAATATATGTTAACCTCCTCTCTCCTGTTAGTAGCCAGTCGAGAATTATTAACTTCCACAACAAGTTGCTAGACAATCTGTGGCGCTGGCATCTTTAGGTGACAAGTAAATGTTCTTTTCTCTTCTAATATAGCTGGAAAAAGAGCAGAAAATGGCTTTAAATGTGCTTAATTTGGAGGGAATAGCTCATTCTGTTGATGTTGTCGGGGAAAGAATAATTAATGTGCCTTATCTGAGTCAATGAAAGCTATTACTTTCCTAACATGCAGCACTGAGGCGGTGGCATGCCTCTCCTGTGTGCTGCAGCTACCGTGGATACGGCAAACACAGCAGCGAAATATATCACAGTCACCTCCTTTGGCTGCGCTCCAGAATTAATGTAACATGGTCAATTGCCAAAAAATGATGCTCATGTCATCCACTTCTCTGCAGTAAAACAAAGAGCAAAGTCCTACTTGGGGTTAGAGGTAAAATGCAAGTTTGTGTAAATGTTAGAAAGTGAAATAAATGCAAATAGAAGACGAGCAAAATCTCTCACCTGCTCTCATGGTGTATTATGAAATGCACCCATGCTGGGGCCTCATGCTGCGCTTGTGCTGATGCTAAGTCATCATGACAGGACACAAATACCATTTCAGTGAATCTTATCTGACTTTTCGTTCTCTAAGGCTTTATTTTTTAAACATTTGTCTACCAAAACTAAAAGGAATTTCCACATGTCCCAAACAAGAAGTGTACTGGAACAAAAAGTTCTCTCCAAGTACTGTTGACTTCATTATTCTAGAGAAACCTGATTCCCTTCCAAAAACTCATCATTAAGAGATTTTAATCCCTGGTTAAATATAGTACAAGTTGCTTCAGAGGCGTCACCCTCCCGTGGTCCCCATTGTGGCGTTCGAGCATGTCTAATCTCTTACGTAACAACAGGGCATTCACTTCTGTGTGGTTCCTCATTAGTAGTAATTCAATAGCAACACAACAAATGGCGTTCACAGAAAACATTACAAGCTCGGCTTTGTTCAGTAATTCTATTCGGTGCAATTTTTTTCGCAGAAAGCGACATCCCCTCATCTAAGAGGCGAAAGCTTGATTGATGATCTCACAGTTTGAAGTCACACTCTTAATAAATAGCCTCATATTTGTTTGTGTTTGTCAGGACAACTTGTGTCCTCGCAATCCTTTTCATTAGTACAAGCTGTTCCATTTGAATTATTTGCATTTCCCATGATACCCCTCACATACGAACTTGCATGTGTACACACAAACTAGGGCATTTATTATTACCCAGGCCGAGGCAGGAGCAGATTAAGTTCACATTTTAATTGGACACTAAAAATTTTGCAGTTTGCTGTTACTACAGCAGATAAGACTAGCGGGAGAATCAGAAGCTGGAGCTTTCAATCCAAATTTACTTAAACTGCATTCCCACTGTCCAAAGAGATTATGCTTAAAGACCCCCTCCAGTCAAAATAGTGTTTTCTACCTTTTTAACATGTCCATAAGATGTTTTTTTCTTTGTGATAGAGGATAGATAATGAGTGAAATAAGCTGTCAGCACCATCGGTGACTATTTTCCACCTTGAAGACATCCAGGGTTTCATATGTAAAAACTTAAGGAACTAATCATGTCCATTTATGGAAGGATCGTTGTTCCTCTGCTTCCAGTTCATACTATGGTGTAAAATTACATTGTGTGAGCCATTTTAAGGCAGAAAATGATAAAACAACTTGTAAATATGCAACTTTCACACACAGAGATGAGTTTTTAGGTGTTAAAGTACCAACCAAAGTGGGACCTTAACGAACTGATTCTTGCTTTGTGGTTTTTGTGTTCAATTCAACCTTTGGACGTTAATTTTACATTTGTCTCAGTGTGAAAAGGAGCACACGGATTTTACGGCGTTAAAATAACAAGCAGGATGGTTACGTTAAAGGTAATTTGTTGCAACTACATAGTGTGCATTAAAATAGAAAATGCTCAAAATGTGTTCTTGTAAAACATGCCTTTTCATGATTACCACTGAAAGCATAAACTCTTACATAAGTAGTATGTTTTTGTGACACAACTTTCCTTTTGGTGTACAGTAAATATGGATTTAAAAGCCAGGCAGCAGGGCTAAAAATACCCCACTTCAAATGGCACAATTGGAATTTAACTGCTCAGTGAGCCAATCAATCACATCATCAGTGGATCCATACAAAACATGAACTAACTTGTTAACTGAAACAATAAAACGTTTGATGCTCTATTTAAAGAAATTCCACAAAGCTGATATGTACGGTGTTGTTATTGTGGGTGAAATTGCAAAAATGGCAACACAAGTAAAGAGAGGACATAGTTTCGTCATCCGAGCTGTTTATCCACTGCGTTCAGCAAATCTCTGGATGTTCATTGGGGCTTTCTCAAGGTGAGAAGTCAGGGCAGCGGCACCAGCTCTCTGTGTGACGTTTACCATGTGCACTGTCTCCTTGCAGAGCTGGCAAAGAGATGATAATTAATCTTAAATTAAAATGCCCTTCACAACGGAATCAAACGTGTGCTGATCTGTTAGATTTGAGATCAACATCCAATTAAGGTCACGGCAATTTTTTTTCCAGGAAGTCTGCTGATAATTTAACTGAGAACAAGTAGAAATATCAATTCTGCAGAAGTCATTCAAAGTGCATATAGGCAGTGATGTGTCAGTGCAATGATACAGTCATTTTTAGACTTCTGGCACAAAGTACACCAACAATGCTGACGGTGCACAAATTGTCAGATTCAGCAGCTGGATTGCAAGCTGTCCACCAAGGTCAGCAAAGAAAAGTTTACATTTGTGGAACTTGTTGAAGACCTGATCTCTTTGAGCTGTCTGATCCATAATTTATAAGGAGTACAAGATATTCAGTGGCAGCACTTCAAAGCGAGGAGGCTCACAGCCAGGGTGGGAATGTCCAACATTATTATGGGGAGCTTCTCTATTAGAGCGCCGAGCACCACAGTGAACACAAAACACATTGTTAGTCCTGTTTAAAAAGCATATATACTCTTTTCCCCATAGAATAAGAATATTAGAATATATTCCATATTCCTGTAGAATCTGCAATGCAGTTAAAGCTCACATCACTCAAAAGGATTATTACCACACTCTTGAACTTTTTTATATTTCAAGAGGAAGCATTATATGTCCCTGGAGGAAATGTGTGCAGAGGGAAATGGCATTGTCTCCTCTATGGGCTCTTTCAAGTACTTCCTGGGGAAAGCCTGGACTGCGCTGATACATAGAGAAACCTCAGCTCACAGTCCATCACTGTTTCCTCAGCTTTAATGAGTGACTGATGTTTTTTGAAAGCAGAGTTTTTTTTGTCTTTAACACAAAGCTTGCTGGACCTATGGCCTGGTTGAAACAATTGTCATGCTTGATTATACATTGTAAGAAATTAACTTAAAAAAAAAAAAGTCTTCTTCTTACAGTTACATGTAATTTGTTTGGAACAATCAACTGTTATTTTACAGATTTTCCATGTTTTGTTAAATTACAAGTAATATCCATTAAAATCACTGCATTTACATCAGAAAAAGAAAATATTAGTTTACAGATATTTTATGTTATTATTTATTTTGTACGTACACTAAGGATTGAAAAATGGTAAAATATTGTTGTAACTGTTCCCAGTTGGATTCAACTATAGACAATATCTAGTAAAATCACAGAAAAACAAAGATGTATTAACTGACGTATTGACCATAATAAAATCAATGTAAAAAAAAATTGTATTTTTACAAATAGTAATTTGTTCTTTTACCCCGTGTGCCTGCAAAATTACATTATTTTAACTGTATTTAAATCAGCAAAAAGATTATGATTTTTACAGATATTTGCTGTTACTTAAAAGAAAATTTGGATATATTCATGATTGAAAAATGGCCAATAATTGTGTAAAAAAAAAAAGAAGATTTTTCCTGTCTCATAAAAGCACAGAAAAAAAAGTATTAATTTAAGCGTTGATTGTAAAAAACAAACTACTTAACATTTACATAAATACACATATAATTACATAAGAAATCTGTATTTTTACAACGTGTGACTGTAAAATTTCACTATTTTACCAGATTTAAATCCAGTAAAATATCATTATTATACAGATATTCGCTGTTATTTTCACAGGTTTTTGAACATTACAGTATTCCACCCTTTCTGACAGATTTTCACAGTTTTTTAATTTAAAAAAAAAAACTGTGTACATTTGATAATGGGTTTATTTAAACAAAGGTTTGCACTGGATTTTAGAGTTTCATATGGATACACAAAGCTCCACTGAAGTAAACGTATTCCTCATCTGAGTAAAATATTCCTTTAAAAAGCCAGTGCAAAATATTCAACAGATATATCTCTAAAATGAATATACACTCCCTCATGTTGGTTGAATTGTGTTTAACCTAACACTGGCCCCCCATAATATGCAGTAGAATATTATCATGTATGATCAGGATAACCCAGAGACCAAAACAGTTAATACATGGGATATTTTTATACATCACATATAATAAATACCCTCTCTCTGCTCTGGAAGCAGTCCAACTACTTATTTTAATCAATATAATTATTATAAATAAAAATGTGGTCAGCTTGAGCCATGAGACATAGCAGGACTATTCCACTCTTGCTTCAAAAAAGAAAAAAAGGGAGAACAGCTTTAATTGTACATTCCTTTCATTTGCTTTCTTTACATAACAGGATCAGGCAGATGGTGTTTGAGTAACACCAGCCTTGCATGGGCTTTTCCTCCACTCCCAGTTGCACATAATCATCAGTGTGCCACCACATTGTTGGGGTGTAACCATGCAGGTAAACGTTTAACACCCCTTAAAAGCATCACTGCCCACTGCACTACTGCAATGCAAATGCATGCATGCAGGAGTTTTATTGCACCCCCTGCATCCAGATACATTTTAAGTGCTGGTAAACAAATGCCCCAGTGTGCATGTGATGCTGTTTTTTGTTGCAGAGTTGTAAACTACACTCTGCATTGTAGTGGGGCTGCGAGCTGCACCATAAAGCAACATTAACGAGGCTGCCAGCGGAGTTGGCGCTCTGCAAATATTAGAGTGTGTGTCCAAGCCTGCGCGCTGTGGCTGTGGCAGCGGTGTTACAGTAGTATGGCAGACTGCAGTAAATACAGTGTTGAAGAGGCGGGGTTTGACATCCCAGCGCTGAAAACATCTCTAATCCAGTATTTCAGGTGCCGAAGTCGACCGAGCGACCATTGCTCACTACCGCCGCGCATCAGCGAGTCGCAGCGGGGACGCACGCCTCTGAAGCCGGAGTAAAAAGCAAGAAAAGTGGACGGCTGCCGGTGCTGGAGAGTCCGAAGTGGGAATTTCGTGGAGGAAAGAAAGAAACCCTACAACAAAAACCAGCCAGACAGAGTGAAGTTTCACCGGGAGCACTTTGTTGTCTGGTTTTTTCCAGCTGCTCTGCCTTGATATAACCAGCGACTCCTTCGGCTCCTTCTTCCCCCGAAACTCCACCAAAACACTCTTGTTCCGTCCGTACTGAAGGATATTACCCCACTTTGGGCTTTTATTCTCTCTCAGGTGAGTGTCTTCTTTATTTAAGTTTCATTTAAGTTGTTCTTGAAACTTTCCTAGCTTGGGTTTTGCGGCAGTACGTGGGGCGGATGTGTACCTGGAGCTCAGGTAAGTCGGAAACCAGGTAGGCCTAGCGTTAGCTTCTGTTAGCTCACTTGTCAAGTTGGAAAATGTGTTTAAAGCGGCACTAGAGTTGCTTTGTCACATTTAAACGGTTATTTTCTGTAACTTAAGCTCGTTTGCTTCTTTGTTAAAGCCGTGACATTGTTGTTGACAGCTTGCTAGGAGTGTAGCTATGTGTCAGTTGGTCATTAAATATTAAAATATGTAGCTAGCATAACAAAATGGAGCCGGTGTCGTGCCATAAAGTGATCATCTGCCAAAAAAGTCACTGCACTTTGTTGAACCTGTTATAATTTGATCACTGTTTAATCTTTACCTGCTTTGTGGCCTTTATTATAACCGATGCAGTTGTTTTTTACCTGTTGAAAAGGCTCAAAAGGACCTGCTCAAGTCATATAATGCAGTTTTACATTTGCCAAATAGTGAGTACAGCCCCTAAATTGTGACTGAAATGACTGATTTCACTTCTGAGGTCATATTTTAATGATTAAAGCTTATGGGATAATTGCACAAGAGATAATTTCATTGTTTTATACGTTAAAGATATCCATAAATTATGTTAATTACAGTCTAAAAAGGATATTAGACACTGCACAGCCTAAACATTTGAGAAAATACTATAATATTGCCTATAATCATCTTAAATGTCAGGCCTAATTACACTATAAACTGAAGACACCTTTGCTGTGACCACAGAAATGTAGTTATGTGCATTTTAATGTTTTATCCAGATAAAAGCAGCTGTATAATAAACTGCAAACACAGCTTTAACATGAATTGCAATCAGTTTTTGGCCCAACACCAGCTCCTCTCACATTCAGCGTTTATTTTAACACCTTAGTCGGTATTTACTGGCACGTATAGTAAAAAGATCAGCTTTCCACTATCTCTCACTGCTTTCGGTGTGGCCTCATTGCGTAATTTAGCGTTTTATATTTGATCAAAACCACTCAGAAATGTACAGGAGCTCATTCGGCCTCCTTCTCTGCACCCAGTGAACTGCTTTCTCCCCGCTACTTGAATTCATTCCAGTGTGAGGACCCCTCTGCTCGGTCCCATAAGCACAGCGATGATGATGATGAAGCAGTGAGATCACCAGCCCCTATAGACATCATGTACGCTCAACCCTCACTGCTGATGCTTTTGGAACATTTCCTTCAGGACCAAGATGGTGAAATAAATATGGAGGCATGCTGAAGAACCAGTTTTGACACCAGGCCTTCTGTCTGCTCTTTGTTTTCAAGCATGTTGAGCAAGAGTGCTTGGAATATGTGCACTTTTATTAGGTCTTGTTTGTTTAAGGTGCCTCAATCAGCTTAAACTGCATTATTTTATGTATATTTATAGATAAAGCTGAAAATATGGTGCATGGTTGTTGGCCATCATCACTCTTGATATTTCTTGGCAAGCTGTTGTCAAATATGAGGACATTGAGGAAGCAATTGTAAGAGCAGAGGAGAGGATGTTATATTTCAATCAGATTGTATTCAGTGTGGAATCCTGGAACTGCGCTTTTGTTCTGCCTTTTCCTCTGCTGGACGCGGTAAGAAATAATGGGTGACTCAGCTTGGTGTGGGTGACCTGTTCAGTTTCACAGGGCTGAACACGGTGACCGTGTGTTGGAAAGCGGCAAGCCTTTGAGCAGGAAGCCCACACAGGATATGACCGCTGCATTGTTGCCTGAAGGCTCAAACCGTGTCTGCAGTCTGGAGGGAATTTTACAGTCAAGTTTCACTGTTGTTTCAGGGTTTTAGCATGTGGGGTCATGTTTTATTGCTTCTTATTGTACATGCAGTGGCTGCTTGTGCAAAGGCTTTTGTAAATATTCTAACTTTTGTTTGTTTGCCCGGCCCCAACTCTTAATTAAAATACACAGACTGACTAAAGAATTTTGGAAAGCGATGTGTTAAATCCTAGAAATGTAGAATTCTGTATCAGCAGTGAAGTAGAAATAAGAAAATGCAACTTCATTCTTACTTAAACCATATGAGCTTTTAGACTTTTACATGACTGCCATTGAAATTGAGAGCATTTTATTACCTGAAGCTGATCGAGACATGGAAAATGTCACCAAATGATCCTTGTTAAGTGATTTTAAATTCAGCAGTGAATAACTAAACACCAAAGTAAATTTCAGGCTGGTACACCTGGCAGCAGAAGTAGTGCAGCCTTTGAAACTGCAATTTATAACCACAAACCCAACACAATCTGTAACCTTGCTCAGCAGTTTTTACTCCAGTCATTAGCATACCTTTTGCTTCTTCCCAAAAGCAAATGCAGATGCAGTTAATAGATCTCAAAGCATCTGTTAAACAAATAGTTGCGCAAAGAATGAAAAAGTTTTTTCGTTACTCTAGCAACAGTCTACTGTTATTCTATATACATGGCATCTAATTATGTTGTCAGCCAGCAAATCAAGGCCATGACTTGTTAAAGTGCCTGTGTGGGCATCTTAAGTGTTGGCGTGAAAAAGCTTTTTTTTCCCTCCCCATTTGACACCTGTAATAGGTTGCAAAGTAGGACTCAACATGGCTCTGAAGTTAGTGTCTGAAATTGAATTATGTGCAAGTTTCTTCTTTACTAACAAACAGAGTATAATCTTCAGTATGAGTAAAATGAGTCACAGTTTAGGAGGGAACACTCAGCTGTCATGTAGTTGTATAATGCACCAGCTTGATGGAAAGATATATTGATCGGCACAGAGAAAAAGGAGGCTCGGAAGTTGCAGAGAGGCTGAAAGCTGTCCCATGCAGTCATATTGTAGCACAACGAATGTGGATTAAGGATTATTTTAAAAGCCGTGTTACTCATGTGCAACTATAAGTTATAGTTTTTCCTAAACCAAATGCTTTGGAAAAAGTACAATGTGGACTTTTACTATTAGGATGTAAATCTGAAGGGAAGTTGCTCTAACAAAGGCCTCTTATTTATTTATAAATGTGCTGTTCCAACAATGCATTTCTTTTTTACATCTTAAACACACTTAATTAGTGTGACTCACTTTGCCACTGATTGACATATCAGCAGCTTTTGGCATCACCACACAAAGAAGATCAATTAACTCATTCATAATAAGGCAAACCCTCAACAGACCACTTATAGATTAATTATCGCATCAGCCTCCACAGCAGATTTGTCCACATTTCACAGATTCCTCTGACTGCTGTTGCTCAACACACTCTTCGACTGACTGCTTTAAGGTGCTGGCTTTATGATTTCCCTGTGACAAGGGAAGAAATGAGTCAATCTTGGACAGGTCTGAGCAAGCCTTTGTTTACAAAGGAAGACTGGACTTCCTGCAGTGGTGCTCTTGAGAGAAAAAGTGAAATTACTTCTTTTGTTTAGCTTCTACTGAGGTCTATGCTACGTTTTTGGCAAGGTTGTAGTAAAGCAGTGAGAGTGATTGTTGCTGTAGTTTTGTAGCTCTTAGTAATTACATGAATAAGTGGCAACATTTCTGTCAGTGCCTCCTTTAGTCAACAATTACATCAAAAGCTTGAGGTATTATTAAGGGTTATGAGGTTGTTATTAAGTTGTCATTATTGCATTGGCTTATCGTATTATTTATGAGTATTTTTCAAGGTATCTCCTGTGCCATACATTTTTTATTTACTGATTTAGTTTTTGCCAGCCATGTTGTTAAAGATGTTAGTTTTAAGAATTAAGATTGACAGGTTGGTAAATCAGGTAATTTTGGAAGTTAATCCCATAATTTTCCTCTCATGACCATTCATTCTGACTTGCAGATTAACTACACACACTCTATGGTCAATAAAATCCAGTTTATGTTAAAATAACAATTGCATGAAAGCACCCAGTGACACTTTTACAAATTAGTTCAGTTACTCTTCCACTCTAGGGTATTTTGCTTGTAAAAAGGCAGCTGCAGATTAAAGCAAATAACACATTTTCACATCACACATCACATTTTGTATGAATTTTATTTTTTTCTGCCATTTTTAGTGCAGCTTTTAATATTTGAGCGGTTACTTTTGTATATTTTACCTCACTGAATATTATGTTTGGCTGCAGTCGTGACCTAATTTCCTCTTATCTCATATCAAACATTTACTGCCCCTCATTCTGCTTTATGTCTTTGCATGTGAGCTTGTAGCTGAACTTTAACAGCCAGGGTCATTTGAGTCCTTTGTTTTCCAGGCTTTAATGTTAGATTTATTAAAACCAGATCACCAGTCTCAGAGAGAATTTAAGTAAGTTGCTTTACAAGACAGACCTGCAGAAACTTGTGCAACAAAGTCATTATGGTTATTCAACAGAAATAAAAGGGTTTAAAAAAACTTTAATATGAGCAAACTTGTAAGGATCAACTCATGGAAAATCAGTCTGAGGAAAGTGGTGTCATTCACTGCTAAAACTTAAAATGGAAGGGTGTCTAAAACTTGTCTTACATTAGTGAATGATGTGAAACCTGGCTTCTGGACAATATTGTCACTAGCCAGCAGAATGAGTTTCTCCACCTAGTTTTATAAACAAGGAAACACATTTTTTTAATATGGGTGCATTCAGTTTTAAATGGGTTACCTGTTTTCAATTTTTGGGAAGTTATTAAAACATCTTACAACAGCAGCATATGAAATACAGTAAGAATGTCAGCAGAGCCACCTGTGCAAACATTATGCACCTTTCCGTCCAGCTCGTCTTGTCCATGCTCACAGGTTACGTGCAGTATGTGTAACCTTTCTGGATTGCAGTTCAGCCAGTCCAGGTCTAAAAATGTGCACGTGTCTGCAATGCAGACATTGCATGGTATCTTTCACATGATGTTGTCAGTTGAAATGTGTCGTGCTTAATCTGGTAGAATGTTTTTGTTTACCTCTTTGCTGGGTGAGAAAAGGACTTGCAAAAATGGTTACAGAGTTCTCCTCAGCATTGTCCTCAAAATACACAAAATAAAATGAACAAACCATGATAGTAATGTTTGTTATTGTTAACTTAAAGCATTGCATTACTTCCCTGTGTTAGAAAATGATGCTCTTTGCCCTTATGCGTCAGAGCATAATGTTTTTAAAATCACAACATCACCAGATTGTAGACGGCAAGTGCCAGTTTCCCTCGTAGGAAAGGATGTTTGAACATAACTGAGGCTGGCAGTTTTTCAAATGGACGACTGTAATGCAATAAAATCTCTATGACCAGAAAGGCAGAGCCATATTTACTCTTGCTGTTGTCAGCAAAGTCACAATACAAAACATGCGTTGGCTTCATTCTCCATGCCATCAGTTTGACATTGAATAATGTGGACATGAGGATGTGTGGCATTGTTTTCACTTGCTGGTAAATAGAGGTGGGTGAAACGATACCCCAGCATCTTTCACATATAATACTCTTTAATTGTTAGAATCATGGATCAGTGGAGCGATGAGGCTGCTAGAGTGATTCTTTACACCCTGCAATTATAGGAATAAAAGATAATAATCATGTTGATATCAGAATATATCATGATGGATTAAAGAAATGTATTCAGGATGCAACGTGAGATGCAGTGTGTGAGTCATTAAGTTGTTTTTCCGCTTCATCACGCTTCGTTTGCCTGGAGACGGCTTACAATGCAACATACAGATATAAGCCAACACGTCAGGACATGTGAAGTCATCGGTAAAGGTGGGCTGTATAGATGGATCGTACGGTTTTCCTGTTACTGCTCTCCAGCCCTGAAACTAATCCGAAAACAGCAGCTCTTAAGAAACTCTGAGCTTAAGTGATTGCTTTGGAATGCTGTTGCTATGGAGCCCACTTGCAAAGTACAGAGACGAAGAAATGAGCATGTTTAGTTGAATCATGTGAAGATGACCGTAAACACCGCAATGTAAATGCTGGACTCCAGGTTGCACGGTTAACCTGCTGTAAACTTTGTATCATCATCTGCTGAGGATTCCTCAAATGCCAGGCAGGCGATGTTGTCCAACAGGTTTAGACTGAAACTTAGTGTGGTAGTGGAGACTGTCACAGGAGGGATGTTTCATTGTTTGTGCTAAGTAGGGCAGTATTTTTTTTGTCCTCACTCTGAATAACAAAATGTTTGAGTTTGTTCTTTGAGGCTATTTTTTTAGGTGTTGGGGACTAAAAAGAGGATGAATCACTGTTGCGCATTGTTGCTTCTTTGTACTTTCTGTGCTGCTGGAGCTGTATCTGCTTTGCCATGTTTTCCATAAAGTCACAAGACAAGCTTTGTTACCATCCACACTGGGACAAAAGAATAGCTCATATAAACATATCAAAACGTATAAGTTGTGACTATATGGACCTCTCAAGGCATTCACTAATGTAATAACCGAGACACAGCTAACACTGCCTCCCTCAGCACAAACATATTCATCCATCAAACCTCTCAAAGTGTTCGGCCCTGCTTTCTTGCGTGCACAATGCACATTCACTGCAGATTTTGTTGGTGTTGCTCGCTATGTTGTCGAAGCTGCATGGACTGCAAGTTTCATAAATTGAACTGCATCTTCAGTGGTTTGTTACACTGTCCTCTACTCAACTCATGTTAAAAAAAAAATAGGTCAGGCCGGTCTCTTTTTCTCGCTGAGTTTCTAAAAGAATGACAGTGCCAGACAAAGTCACAAAATGGGACACAAAAGAAACTTAAGGCTGTATTTTACAAGGGATTTTTAAAATCTCGTGGCCACAAATAGCAAACCCAGCAACTTCAGTTTGGGCTGTAGCTGCGCACTTTGTCTGTAGAAAGAGGCAGTCTTAGTTCACTTCAGTTACATAACTGCATTGAAAATCTATAACTCAGCAGAAAGAATCCTTTAATTTCAGCTGATAATGAGGCAAAATAAGCTATTTTAAAGATGTTGGATTTGCTTTAATAATGACTCATGATTTCAGTTATTCTTTATGTGCTATAGGCTCATTGGTCAGATTAAATAATACCAGATTAATTGATAATCCAGTGGAAGTTATGAGTGAGAAATTATATGTTTTGCATCAATATTAAGAGCTAGGAAAGATTATGGTCAGTAGTGACAGCAGACCTCGACAGCAGTTATTGTTGGAGATAACGTGATTTAAAATATGTGGCTCTGCGTTAGTGTATTATTTTTTACTGTGAGTTCAATATTAGCCATGTTTACAGTTTTTTCTTTCTGTCAGTTGTTATTGTCATTGTTGTTTAGGAAAAAAGAAAAAAAAAAGAGTGCTAATGTTAATGTGCAACCTAAGTTAGGGATAACTGTAGTTTGACACGCCTCCAGTGCAAAGGGTGTTTATAAAAGTTAATGTATAAGCTTTGTTGACACGACTAAAAAGTTCCGTTTGACGTTAATCTGGAAGCTTGGAAATGACGACTGAGGTTTCAAATGTTGAATTGTTTTATGTGTTATTATTGGATTACTTGATTATTTTGTAAATCTACCACAGTAAGGTTACATGTCCTAGAAAACAGTAACAACAATGGCTTACATACGAGAAAAAATGTTATCTGATAATGAGCTTCATAATGGCCTCTAAAATGTCACTTAATCTCATTCTCTCTTTTCCAAACAGCCCAGCTGTGTTTGCTGTCTCCACTGGATAAAACTCTACTATGGGTGAACCTTTGAGAGGGACAATCATCTGTTGCTGAATGTCCTAGAGAGTATCAGGACCATGTGGCTCAATTTGCTTACGGGGGTGCACAATCCCTTCTGAAGCTGCCATTAACTCTACAGGATGTTTGAGACACGTTCCCCTGTGGTTAAAATGCATCTTATCAGACTGCTGATTATCAAAGTTTTACCAAAACGAAGACTTGGATTGTAATTTTTTGTGTTGATTTTTGATTTTTTTTTCCTTTTTAAACCTAAAGACTTCTCAGTAAACAGACAAAGTAAAAACACCTTCTCTGTGAGCTGCAGAAATGGACTAGAAGCCCATGTGTAGCAGGGCAGCTGCTGCAGCTTGTGGAATAACTTAGCCTCGGACTTTTGGGGAGCCACTCCTTCAGGGGCCCAGGGATCTGATCCCACCAACACCCTGCCCTGTCACCTGACGCTCCCACCTATCTAAAGGCAGACTCCACTATCCAATGGCATGGGTCAAGTTCTTCAGGAAGCCGGGGGGCAATCTGGGGAAATCGTACCAGCCGGGGAGCATGCTGTCTCTGGCCCCCACCAAAGGACTGCTGAACGAGCCGGGCCAGAACAGCTGCTTCCTCAACAGTGCTGTGCAGGTACGTCTTGTTTGTTGATGGTACCCGTCTGTGTCAGAGTTAGATAAAAATGTTCAGGGCCAACCGGCTTTCTTTCCCCACATGTGCTGTCTTTTTCCAATGTCAAATAAAGGTGTACAATACCCCCCAAAAAACTTAGAAGAAAGTTGAATAAAATCTTGAACCAAAACTCATTACCCCCACAAACATTAAATATTCATTGCTGCACAAAAGTAGCATTTGTTGCATAAAACAGGTGCCCCTGACTTCCTTTACTGTTTGTATAACTTAATCTATTCACTTGTTGCTGTCATCCTCCAGGAGCAGAACAACATGTTCCTCCCTCTTACAATCTGACCATTATTTATTTAGAAATTTCAGAGCTTAGTCACTGTCTAAATTTGTCAGAGCTTCCCAGCAATTTATTAATGTACTTGAAGGTTGCTTTGGACTAGTGGGAAAGCGGCTGGTGAGTTACTTCATTCTTGCAGTCAGCCCCCACAGTGAGGTCAGTCTCAGAGACTGTGACTCAGAGCATGAGACAGCCGATGAGCTGGTTGAAGACGATCATTACCTTCGGCTTTGTTTCTGGGAGGGGGTTGTTCCTCTCACCCACTCCTCTTCCTCGTGACCTTGTAGGCTTTGTGCGCAAGAAAGGAAATTTTCTTATATAATTAGATGCAATTTATTTGTAAATAGGCAGATGAGTTAGGAATTATTCTGACTTTGTTGTTCTTTTTATTGCTTGTGACTGTGTTTGCTTGATGGGTGTAGCCTGCTTGTATGAAATGCTCTTTTGCCTAGATCAGAGATAAACTTCATGGTGTAACGGCAGCTTGATGACCATTATCTCTTCTTATAGGTACTATGGCAACTGGACATCTTCAGACGCAGCTTGAGGCAGCTACCCGGACACTTCTGTCTTGGAGAGTCATGCATTTTTTGTGCATTAAAGGTAAGGTGTAATCAGCAGCATATTTAAAAAAAAAAAAAAAAACCCCAGAGAAGTAACCATGTTGTTCCTGTTTGTCATTATGGATGTGTGACTTGTCAGGTCACATATCCAGGCTGTGTACTGAGCAGTGAATGTGACACAAGTGCTTTTTTGTAAACACAAATATCGCATTGTACATGTGCAAACAAGTTCTTGCTCTCTTCTTCAGGGCATTTTCTCCCAGTTCCAGCACAGTCGGGAGCGTGCCTTGCCCTCTGACAACCTGCGTCACGCCTTGGCAGAGACCTTTAAGGACGAGCAGCGCTTCCAGCTGGGCTTCATGGATGATGCCGCAGAGTGCTTTGTAAGTTCCTGTGGCAACCCGGCAGTCCTAAGGGAGGCAGGCTAGCGTATGGAGAGGGATGTGTGTACGCTTGTGTGTTATCCTGACAAACAGTTTGGGTAATACACTGCAACAAACTGTTTGGCGAGGTCACTGAAAGAGCTTCTGTCCCTCCCTTCCCCTCCCATCAACCCCTGCCACATTGGCGCTAAATATCATCATGACAGGTTATATAAGCGCCAGAGTTGTGTTTGAATCTCTGTGTTTTGTGCTGACATGTTATGTTGCATAATTTCTGTGCTTTTTAAAAGTAATTTTAATTCGTCCTTTATTATTTTTACATATCTGTTCCATTTTTTTTGGCTCTTTTTGGCACAAAAAAAGCATTGTTTGGCAAGAACTTGTTTTTCCCCTAACTGCAGTGCAATTGTGTATTTTTATTGCAGTTTTTCTTGACACCAACCATCAAATAGGAAACAGATTCAGCAGCATTTTTTCTCCTTGACTTGTAAACCAAGTTTTCTTTTGTCTATCAGGTTTAATTAGTTTATTTTCTTCTCACGATGTTGATCACTTCTGCTTGATAACTGTATACCCAAACAGAACAGATGTATCCTGATTTTTATCTGTTTACCCACTTAGGAAGTCCAATTACTCAGTAATGAATAAACAAAACAAAGAATCTATTGCGTCTGGAACATAAAAGGAGATGACTGCACTGTATGCGAAAACTTGGTTACACAAGTGTGAATATAATGTTCCCTTGTGTCTAATAAATTACTAATACATTACATGTATAGAAAGCCACTTTGTTTAAATGTACAAAAACTAAATGGCAACTTCTCACATCTGAGACTGAAGCTTGTGTGCAAAAGTTTCTATCTTTTATGGACAGCCTTAATTCTTAATCCCACACAGATCTTTGCCCTTGAGCATTCACCATGTAATGCATTGGCAGCAGTGGGCTGGTGGGGAATTTATGTGAGGAGTTAGCCAGTGTCAGATTAATAGGCTGTGAAGTTGAGCCTGTAACCTTTTTAGGCCTACCTTGCAGCCTTAATATTTTATAAACTTACAAGCAGTCCACAGAAATGGGAAGGAGCTAAAATGGAGTATAGTTTGTTCTTTAAATGTGTTTCTCCTGCCGTTAGGTTTACAACACGACTCCTAAAATTGATCCCTGGGTATATAGCGGTATATCCCATTACACTGAAGTTGTGCTGTTGGAAATATCTGTGTTGGAGTAAACAAATACTGTGTGAATTTACACGAGCAGCGTTGGAAATATTTTGTCCCATTCTGTTCTGTTACAGGAGAACATACTGGAGAGGATTCACCTGCACATTGTGCCTGAGGAGACGGATGCCTGCACTTCAAAGTCTTGCATCACACATCAGAAGTTTGCTATGTCACTTTATGAGCAGGTCAGTGAGAGATTAGAAAGCCTTCATTAATATTGTGCTTTTTAGGAAGTTATGTGAAGAGATATCATTTTTTTGTTTTTTGCTTTTTCAAGCATTTAGTTAATTTGATATTTGCAAAGCTTCTACAGTGATGTGCGGACAAGCTGTACACACACTGGCCAATGTTAGGATTAAGCAGCACACAGTCTCACAGACAGGTACATGAATCACTGTCAGAGACAATAGAAATCCAATCCGTCATGTTTTGATACCGCGTCGCCCCCAGTGGAATACAGAAGGTGTTTCTGGTCAGATTCCACAGAGCTGCAGCTGTAGCTGTACCAGATAAATCACACATGGTGTACACATAAATTCCAGCACAGCACAACATGCACACCACCCTTCCCTGTGGCTCTGATGGCCATCGCTGACTCTGTCTGTGTCCCAAACCAGTTCTGTCTTTGAATCAGGCAGATAACGTGCCTTTGGATTAAATCTCTTGGGGGCACAGTCAGTGGATTTTGTTCCACCTCAACTTCAGGGCACCAAATCCTGCAAATATCATCAAAGCTTAAATGAGAGTTGGCTGGGTTGGAGACAGATTGATAACTTTATTAAATTAAATTGATTCCTGGTAGTTCAGTCACTTTAGTAGATGACTTAATAGAATCCTACAGAAGAAATCACAAGGACTGTAGAAGGACAATTGTCTTAATTTCTTGCCATATTTTATCCAACTTAAAGATTTTTATTGACTGTGACTATTTTTCTGATGTGATAATTGGCTAGGGTTATACGAGCTGGACTCACAATTATGTGTTTTTGTAACTTTTTTCCTTTGTTCGTCGTCCTCTTGGTCACTGACTCCCTCTCCCCTCTGCAGTCTGTGTGCCGTAGCTGTGGGGCATCCTCCGACCCACTGCCGTTTACAGAGCTGGTGCATTATGTCTCCACCACCGCACTCTGGTACGGCACAAACAATATGAAACTTTCTTTGCCTCGCTTTTGTCTTCTGTCTTCCTCCACTCTGTTTTCACTCTTCATGCCTCCTTTTACAGTATCGCAAAGTCATAGCTTTTTTTTGGCCAACATTTCACACAGAGAAGTTTTATCCTCTCAGCATACCTTAATCTTTATTTGTCTCTGTCTGTTTCCTGTCCTCTTCTTTACTTGTTGTTTCCTACGTTTCTGCTGACAATGTGTCTTTCACACTGTGACTTCGTATTCAGTCAACAGACGCTTCAGCGCAGAGACGAGTCTTTTGGGGAACTGTTACAAGCAGCAAGTACGATAGGGGATCTTCGTAACTGTCCGGTAAGTGGTCTTTTGAAAGTGTTTTTGATACTGAAGCCCCTTTACCTTACATTTGATAGATTTTCAGACAGACTTTGCTGATTTTCTGTTGGACTTAAGCGAATCTGAAAGTTTTAATTGACTTGCCAGTAGAGGAATCTACCTTGTAATCAGTTGAAGTTGCTTTTGGTTAAATTTGCAGTCTTTTATTGTATATTTGTCCTTTTTCCCCAGAGCAACTGTGGCCAAAGGATCAAGATCAGACGAGTCCTCATGAACTCCCCAGAAATCGTTACCATTGGCTTTGTATGGGACTCTGATCAGTCAGACCTTACTGAGGATGTTATCCGTTCACTGGGGCCTCATCTCAGTCTCTCTGCGGTGAGCACACTTTCACCAATCATCTATGCACATTTTCTAACTAAATTAAATGGATATCAAAAGACCTGACTACATTTGTCAGTGTACTAGTGGAATGTTTTCTTTTACACGACTTGCTGTCACACAACTGCTGTCTCTTGTGCTGTTTTAGGGTCAGTTTATTTTGGTGCAATCGAACATATGTGGGAAATAAAGTGGGGATTTATTTCTCTGTAAGTCGGGGCTGTTGCGTAAGCAGTCAACGCCCAATGCCCAGTTGGCCCACGCCGCTGATCAAAAAGCCCCTGCTGGCCTTGGTCAGCTTGTCAAAAAGCCCCTCCCCTCATCTTTGTGAGCCTGAGCATGTGTGTGCCTGCCTAAGCGAACATGTGGGCTGAATGGGCATCACTGAGACTGGGAGAAAAATATGTTCAAGGCTGCTTTTGTTGTAGTATTTATATTTACACATTCTTGATCACAACTATGCACAGATGTGGGCATGTGTTTTTTTCTTTTCTCTTGTTAAGTTTTGCCTTCCTGTACATGAAAATGAATAATTTCTGAGCCACTTTCTCATTCAACACTAACTGTAATGGCACTTGATTGATCAAATATTCCTCAGTAGCCTGTTAACATCAATCCACTGGGTGGATGTACTTCACAAGCAAAAAAATCAATCACTTTAGACCAGAACAGGACATGCTCATACACCACACATTACATAACTTTTTTTATTTTATTGAAGTATTCAAACCATTTATTTGACAGCTCTCTCTTGCGCATTTCCAAAGCATGCAATCAGAAGAATTTGTCGGACCCACCCAGCCGCCCACCCTCTGCCACAAAGGCCTTTATTCATTACAGAGCATTTCATGTGACTTTATTGGGTGTTAAAGGGAGCCCTCCACCCCCCTCATTTGCTTTGAAATCTATTGTTTGAGAGAGTTGGAGGGAGGCAGAGAACAGGCTGTGCAGGGAAACATGGGAGGGAGAAACGAGCAATTGTTCTCCAACACTTTCCCTGTGCTTTCTGTGGAAAAAAAAGAAAAGAAAATGACACTGCATATTAATAATACCCAGAATATTGTGTACTACTGTAGCTAAGATGTCAAGTTCGGCTGCGCTGATTCAAACCCACCATTACTCGTGCTGATTGTCAAATCAATGCTGGTTCATTCCCTTCGACTTTAATCTGCAAACAGATGGAGTAACTGATCCTGCTAGCTATCAGCATCCCTCGCTTCCCTTCGCACTTAGTGTAGCAATGATGTCGATGGATATTTGGCGTTCATATTCCTATATATATGTGTGTGTGTGTGTGTGTGTTGTTTTTTTGTGGACACAGCTCTTCTACAGGGTGACAGATGAGCATGCCAAAAAGGGAGAGCTGCTGCTCGTGGGAATGATTTGCTACTCCAGCCGCCACTACTGTGCCTTCGCCTTCCACACCAAATCCTCCAAATGGGTCTTCTTTGATGATGCAACAGTGAAAGAGGTGAGAAAGTGCATATTAGGGTGGAAATCATTAGCCTGTTAATCACCGAGGTAATTGACAGAAAAATAATCAGCAACTATTTTTGTTACGTACGTTACTAATCAAGCCAAACATTGATTCGTTCTAACTTCTTAAATGGTGGGATTTGCTGCTTTTCATTATTTCATATAATTGTTAATTTGATATTTTTGGATTTTGGAATGTGCATCAGAGGGTATTAGCAATTTTAAGAAACATTTTGTGCTTTAGGGTAATTGTAAAAGTAAGCGATAATGGATACAAAGCAGCATAATGATTTTAATAACATAGAGCTTGTACAACACACACAAAAGGCTTTTATTTTGATAGTTCTTTTATACTGCTAAAGAGCACACTTGGCTATCAGGCTTTATGTGAATTGTTATGGAGTATCTTGCGACAAAATAGGACAACATTTATGGTTCCCAGAGGATATTTAAATGTTGGGCATCAAGTAATTAGTTGGGATTATATGAAGTGTTTAAAATTTGGAATTCTTTCCGCAAAAATGTGCTGCTATGAGTTGATTAAACATGGTCTGTTTTGTAAGCAGCTGCAAAGAGTAGCAATGTTGAGTCTCTTATCTCTATCACCAAGTCTCTTTATCGTCCAATAAGGCCCGCATCGATTGCATTTCATGTGCCTCCGGGTTGATGAGCCTTTATGGCACTGAAGAGTCTGCCAAACCCCCACCCCCATCTCTACTGCAAATCCCCAACTCTGTAATCACAAAGTACTGCAGTACTGAAGTTTAGCTTAACCAGTAAAGATCTTTTTATGGATCCCTTCACTGGTTAAAGTTAAGGGTCACTGAGAATGCTGAGTTGCAATGCATATGTGTGTATGTCTGTGTGAGAAAGCGTGTCTGTATGTGTGTTCTGCAGCCTAGTTGGTGTGTACATGTTGGCTTGAGAATCTTCTTACCCATAATTTCCTTTTTCCCCTTAATGTTGGATTTATTTTCATGATGTGCACATGGGAGCGTGCCATTTGTCTCACATCCCCACAATTTTCACGGGGACTGTGGTGCAGTGGCTGGCTGGCTCTGTGTCAATCCATCAGCAGCTTGTGCTGTGTGTGCAACCCCTCCCGACTGAGATGGAGGAGCTACAGTACTTAGCGCCTGCCAAGTCCATACCTGGATCGAAACTTGCCAGCATTTGTGTGACTCCCCAAGTCCCAGCCACTAAATGACTACTGCAATGTAGACTAATCACTGCTTTTCCAGTGTGTACAAAAATATTCTCCAAAATTATAATCATTAGAACTTTCTGGGAGTTCAGATAAGCTCATGGGTATCATTTTTGTGTTATGGATAGTATAACCATCACATTACACTAATTAAATTCAGTCACTCTAAATAAATGCACCAGTAGTCAGTAATAGCTAACAGTGGTTTAGCTGAAGAGATTGGACATTATTTTGAAGCTACCAACAAATATATCAGCATTACAATTTTTGCAAAAATTTAGAAACCTGGAAATACCCAATAGGGGGGGAAATAGAGAACCTTTGAAAGGACAAAGCTGTAGTGGAAAGGCAGATGTGGCCAAAAGTCTTACAAATATTGCCCCTCACTAGTTAAAAATGGATCTAAAATGACAAAACGGTGTCTGTTTTCCAGGAGCAAGCTTACACAAGTAGTCATGCTTGTCGACCTCCTGTACATGTGTTTATTCCCTCAAACACAATCTTTTTGACACGTATATTTTCATCTCTCCACATTTGCTTTGCATTGTTTCTTCTTCATCCTCGTTTTTCTACCTCTTCCCTGCCTACTGTCTCCTCCCCTCCCCTCTTCCCCTGTCATTTGCTTAATTAAGGAGCACACAAGCATCTGTTAGCCTGCAGCCTGCCTTTGTGGTGCCTTTGTGGCGAGACACGCACCTTACATGGCTTAGCTAATGTGATTGTATGATTTGGCCTCAGTGTGCTGTATTCACTCACAAATTAAACTATGCACAATGAAGGCGAGGTTTGGGTTTGAAGTTGGAAGTGAATTTCAGGAAAGCTGTTAAAGCATTTACTGTTAGATTAAGAGTGCATTTGAATATGACCTTTTGATGACAATAGAGTTTGGTATTGGTTGGTTTTTTTAATACCTTTTTGTAAAATGAAAACAGATGGGGTCACAAGACAGCAATTTTCCTGTTATGTGCACAATCTGTCTGCTCTTCTAAACTGCACTGGACCGTGGTCATTTAACTAGGACAATGAAAATATCCGTGATTTGCTGAAACATGCAAGAGCCCATTTTAAACTCTCTAATATCTTCAAAAAGCATGCAGATAAAGGATTTTTACACTATAGAATCTGGTTTGTTTCGCTTTGTTTTGTACACACGTAACTGCAGAATTCCTGTTTCCAAAGTGCTTAAATCTGTGACTACATGTGCATTGACCCAGCATTTCTTTGTCTTTTGCTGCAGATTGGCTCCCGGTGGAAAGATGTGGTCAGCAAATGTATCAAAGGTCACTTCCAGCCTCTCCTCCTTTTTTACTCCAACCCTGACGGGAGTGCTATCACCACAGATGATGCCTCAAGACAAAACAGCAGCCCGTCTCACTACAAGACTCCCGTCAATGGAGAAGTTCAAGGTATTTAAATCAGTCTGGTTTACAATCACAGGTCTGATTGTGTCAACCTTTATTGGAATGAGACTCCTAATAAAGCTCAGAGGTCGTCATGTTGACATTTAAAATCTTGATTATAGTTAATATCAGGTTAGATTAAGTGTTGATTGTGCGTCCTTTTGTGAAAATGACAACATTACTGTTGTTCTTAAAGTATTTCTCTTTGCATTCACTGGTTACAATCACATCCTAAATTACCTTTTTGATTCTAATCATAAAACACCCAGTAATGTGAAACTGAGGTGAGCAGCTCCCTTTATTTATAGTGGCTGAATAAATGAAACTGTGAGTAATGTTTTGCCACTGCTTTCTAAATGCAACATTAGTTTTGCCAAAAGTTTGTCTCGAAGTGATTCATCTTGAAATTCAAATTTAGTATCTGATGTTTGAGTTGGGTTGTTTGTTCAGTGAGCTGAAGTGTAACTTATTTATCTTCTTTTGACCCATTTCCCTCAGATGGAGTTTGACTAAGTTTTTGACAAAGAACAAACTTAACCTTATGTAGAAATGTGAAAATACCACTTTTTTCTTCACACAAAATTCATGCAGTGCTGCTAGTTTATTTAAATGGTACCTTTGCTGTCTCTGTGCACTTTGAATGAACTGTAAACAAAACAATTCCAAATGAGAGAAACATTCCCCCACCCCAAAAAAACCCCAGGTCTTTAATGTGTAAAATCTAAAATCCTACTTGTTGCCTTTGCTGCCATGCAGTATTGAAAATTTGGTGATGACAACAGCTGAACATTTCTGCTATTGGGATTAAATATCCCTGGATTTGTGTGGATAGGGAGGTTTTTATCCCCTTTAAAGATCCTCCTACAACCCTCTATGCTGGACGTGCCCCAGGTCCAAGCGGTGGCAGCCGCTCACTGTCCATCAGAGCTGACAGGGCGACTGACTAAACTGGATGATCCTCCAAAAATCAAGAGGAACATTGTGTGGATTTTGCAATTTGTATTCAGTTTCTTAGTTTCAGGTGAAGTTGGCGTACTTACTGATAGTAAATGTATGTTTTATTTTGCATCTTGAGGTTATTGTGTTTTTCCTGGAAAGAGAAAATCTGAAATTAATGACCTTAGCTTGATTTTTTTTTCTCCTCTGCAGACTTTGAGTCTCCAGTTTCAGCCCCCAAGAAGCTGGACCTCACCAGAGAGAATCTGAATGCTCTGTTGGGCCAAGAGTCTTTCAAACAGAAGACCCCTTCGACCTTCAGCAGGGGTAGTGCTCAGACCAGCGGAGGACGAGGACCAGGTAAGGAAAAAAATGCAAAAGAATTGAAAAGGCAGAAAAAAGAGAATCTAGTTTTGAGGACTGGGCAGATAGTTTAAGTGTGTAAGGTACCTTTACTTGTTTTCTCTGCAAATTAAGGAAAATTATTATTATCAGTGTAAACCAAGGTTTAAATACACAGTATGTACTTGTGAATTTTCTAGTGAACAAGAAAGCATAGAAAGAGACAGATGAGCCACATTGTGTGCTGGTTGTACTTATTCGCCTTGAAAGACTGCTTACTTTATAAATATTTTTGTCCTCCAAGGGTGGTGACGAGCACAGATCTGGCATAGCAGCTACAGAAAGAGATAATTAAATGTCTTCACTGTTAAACTAAATCTGGCCATGTTAGTAATACAGAAAGGATTAGGGACCCTCGTAGAGGAGAGAGGTCACAAAGAGTCGGCAATTCTGTGAATACTTAAGTGTAAGCAGAGAGAAGAGTGTGAATTGAGCAGAAGAGTTGTTAACATGAGAAAATGGCCTCATCTTTGATATTATTGCACGTTCTGTTTTTTCTAATTTTTAATCATCTGGTTTGTGAATGTCCTTGAACTGCTCTCCATTGTTCCTCTCCACTTGAAAGTGATTCCTTAAGCTGTGGTGTAGGGAGAGAAGGCTTCGAGACAATGAAATGTCAGCAGTTGCCCACAGCTTTCAGGAGTAGCAAAGTCAAATTTAAAGTCAAATTATTAAGCTCTGATTCATCATGTTGTGAACAGCTGCACATTCTGCTTTTTGGAACTGAAGAGAGTATTGAATCCCAAAAACAGAATCTTAAAAACACCTGATGTTTTTTTTATTTTCTTGAACTTTCATTTTCTTCTCACAGTGCTTTCTTCTAAAACCTCAAACAGCTAACAAAGCTGCAGTATGATTGTGTTATCTAGTGCCATTGTTAATCATGGCGCTTCAAAGTGAATGTCTGCCAAGACGGGGCAGAGGAGCCGTTGCCTTGTTTCCTCCCTGCTGCCTTTCCCGTCATGTAGCAGAAAATCTACCTTATACGTCAGCACACTGATGTGCTGCAAAGTTCACCTCTGTCTCCTCACGCAGCAGCTGCTCAGTGCCTTGGGGGTGCTGGGGACTAAGAGGCAGAAAACAGTGACAAGGAAAAGGATGTAGACAATAGATATCTATATGTACACTGAAATAAAAATACTTTAATGGTGTCTGCAGCAGTGGAAATCTCCACCTGATTCAGCAGGTTCTGCAGTTTTTTTTTTCTTTTTTAAAAAGATCAGCATTTATCACATACTATGTATATAGTCCTTGTCTTTCAATGGGGGAAAAGTGTGTCGAATACCTGACTTATCTTTGTGTTTTTTTCAGTGAAAATTGGCACCATCGATCCCAGGAGTCGCTTTAAGGAGATTTCTCGAGAAGTTGCCCAGAGAGTAGGAGAGGTGCGAGGGATGCATCCAACCAGAAGAGAGCCTGATAGGAGTGGTCAGCGGAGGCCGGATACCCGCCACAGAGGTTGGTTGTAGACTCACAGTATGCGGATCTATAGAAGTAGACTGCAGATGCAATACCGTACAGACACATGAGAATTTCCAGGCATTATGATACAAAAGGCTGGCCTTCCACTTCCCCCGGCCCTTATGTAACCCTCGGTTTGGGAGCAATGTGTCAGAAAGGGGATTAAGTGCTGACGTCTGTTGGAGCCTGCCTTGATCCCCCTCTCTCATAGTCAGAGCTATTGGTTCCCTTCTCAGTGGTCTGCATGAATATTAACAAACAAATACAAGCAGATCAAAAAATAGTGAGTCCAATTTGATTTAATTAAAGGATGAATTAAATTCTAAAATTCACATATGTGCCATTATATCTCCCGTACCTAACAACTTGAGATTGCATGTTCTAATCAGTATGCTGTTTGGTTTGTTCCTTTAATACTCCTTCAGTACATCACTGCTTTCAATTAAGTATCAGTGAGGGGATTACAGAGCACAATTGTAACACACACCAAAGCCACCACGTCCAGCCTGTGTTAGCACAGAGCTCACATCCCATTATGAACAAATGCAGTAGGCTAAAGGAGGCTAGTGCCATAGCTGTGATGACAGTACAGTTAATGTAAGTAGTATAAATTTCCCGAAGTACGGCTCATGCCCAGGCTAGCACTTTGCTATAAAGTGTTTTTCAGAAACACAGCACTCAAAAGCTTCAGCAACTTTGCTACTCATACTGAATTGTGAGATAAGCTGAGGGAATTTCTAAATGATGCCTGACAGTATTGATTTAGACTTGTTACAGTCTTCCAAAATGATCCATAGCCTTGTGTACTGTTGACAACACTGAGCTGGCGGCAGAAACTCTCCAAAACACACCACTCTCTCGTATATATGGCCAAAAATGTAGACAGCCATGTTTCAAGTGATTTAACTGTAGCACACAGTCAGCAAAATCCAAAGCAATAGGGACTCCATCTCCTGCGGGCTTATTTCCAAGGACTGACAGTTATATGCAGTATTAAATTCACTTTTTGTACACTCACATACAACGCTACAACAGATTAGATTTTTCCAGTAATTTAGATGATGACTCCCACACAAAGCATGCAGCCTCTGAATGAAGCACTATCAGCTTTAGGTAACGAAAATGCTATTGAAACGAAGATTTGCTCAACACAAGTTTTGTTTTCATGTAAGAAGCACTGTTTGATTTTATTTTTTTACCCCAACTGGAACATTTTCCTTTTTAAAATTCAACAGAGTTTTCTTGTTGATTTGTTTTAGAGAATAGAAACATTGTGCTGTTTAAAGTCTCTGCAGCTAGATAAATAAGTGCATGTATGTACAGTTTGCATGAATGTCTCCAGGAAAATTGTCAAGTCGTTTATTTTTAAAGTGGCTATTATGGCTGGAGGTGTCTTAGGAAAAGGCAGACACACATCAGTATCACACTGTCTTGTCCACACATGTCACTTCTCTATTTGGGAAATACACACACGTATGTATTTATACATAGAAAAACACGTCATTTTGTCATCAGTGTCTGCATGGATGTCTATACACAAGCTGGCTGCCCTCTGTGATACCACCACAGAAGGAAATCAACTCCTGGTGGCTGTAATTTACACCTTCCTGTCATCTGCAGACATAAATGTCAGTAACTATGTTGTCCTCCTGCCCTACCCTCACTTTCTGCTCAACCTGCTGTGTTCCTTACCACAGCTTTGTGTCTTGGGGTCGAGGTGTCAGTGAAAGTCAATGTTTGGCCTTGGCAGCTTTATTCCTGACATTGTCTTTTGGCATAATAGGAAAGAAAATCAGATTAAATGCAGTGACCCATCCCAATGGGTTGTGTAGGGGTATATTACTTGATTAAATGATTCATTTAATGCGTTCATGTAGAATTGACTATGAAACTGAGAAAGATTAAAGATTCAAAAAAACATCATAACTCTACTAGGTTTGAGACTCAAAAACAACATAAAGACATACACACATTAAAGATTCACATAAAAATTACATTAAAATATATATTTCATAAATAAGAGCAGGTGTGCAAAGCTGCATCAAAAAGTAGTGACAGTCTAATGCAACACAAGAAAATTAAACTGCAAGTCTTCAAACAAATTGCCCGCCCAACACTTTGTATCACTGATTTGTTGGGTAAAAGATCAAAATCTAGTTTAAATTAAAAATGTTTACATTGTCCAATGACTTTGTCTAGTTCTCTTTTCAAAATATGCTTAGCTGTGTAATTTCTCATGAAACCTCTTTTACTCAGATCCAGGTCAGGACAGGATCTACTCCCGCTCTGCCTCCCCTCCAGAGAATGGCTTTAAAAAACACATGGAAACTCGACTGTACAGCAGCCAAGGAAAAGGGCCCATTCGGGCCGAACGAACACCTCAGCTTGGTGGCCGGTCCTCCCACGAACCTTCTCGCTCCCACTCGAGGGTCCAAGTGCTGCCCAGTGTGCCCACTATAAGTACTGGACATCACAGTCGGAGACTAGACCACGTCTCCAATGGATACGACACAGACAGCAGCCAAGACTCCCGAGAGCGTTCTGGAAGTGGAGGGAACGGCCACAGCAGGTCCAGTCGGCCGTGGAAGCCCATGCGGGAGGCGCTAAATGTGGACAGTGTTTTAAGCGGCGTTGGTGGTGGAAATTCAGGAAGTCAAGAGCGAAGGCAGCACAGCCCTCGGAGAAGACCCAGTAGTCAGTCACCCTCGCGTGACCGAGAGCGAGACAGAGATTTTACGTGGGGAGGCCGGGAAGAACGAAAACCCAAGAGCCTGATGACCATCTATGAGGATGAGCAGAGGCATGAAACTCGTGGCAGCCGAAGCTCACTGGACTCAGATGGCCGTGGGGGATACAGTGACAAGGACAGATCAAAGGGCTCAGCAACGCTTAAAGTGCGCAATGACAACTGGAAGATCCAGAGAACTGAATCTGGATATGAAAGCAGTGACAGGCTAAGCAACGGCTCAGCAAATCTCGACTCACCTGTTGTAGAAAGCCTGTCTTCCAAGGACCTCCGGCCTATACCTGAGCTGCATCTGATGAGGTAAAGTAGACAGTTTTTACGAGCCAAGTGCACCTAAACGTGGCACTACAAAGTGTGACACAGAAATAGCTGACACAATTCTTGCTGTGTGACACCAGCATGAGAAATCTGCTTTGTCATCCCATGCTTTACTCATTTAAAGACTGGAGTCTCAAAAGTGCTGCCATTTTTAAATAATTAAGCATTACAAACAAACTGTTCTAAGAATAGCAAGACCCATTTAACATAAATGCACACAAGGCAGATACGCAAACCCTATTATGCTGGGCTGTCATTTGTTGGCTTTGTAGTACAGGTCTTGTTTGGAGATAATGATCCCAAGTAGCTGACAACTCCTTTACTCGGTGGGGAGAGCCGGCAGATAGCTGACTTCTTCAGCCACTGGTGCATTATTTAAGCCTGTCTGTTGACACTATATTACTTAAATGCCTCTTCAGTTATTTACAATTTTCAACATATGGTTAAGCTGTTCTGTGATTTGGTTAAGGTCTGAAAACATTTTAAAAATGTAATGTTTCTTTTGGATATTTTGGTTTTTGTTAGGTCTATATGTTGTAATAGATAGACTTTATAGGCGATATAAAGCATAGCAGTTAAAGAAAAGGAAACCGCCTTGCTGTTATCAACAGCAAAGAAAAAAATGGAAGTCATGAGCAAGAGTTGTTTTTGACAATAGGCTTATGCTTTTTTGCATTCTCTCTTGCATTTGTATCAATTGCACCACTGTATATTATTCACAATCCAAAAATATAATAAGATGCAAACTCAACTCTACTATTAACTATCTTCTTAACCTAGAGTTGGCAGCTTTATCAATTAATAATCGATTCATCTTTAAGCCAAATGAAGTACAGTGGACATTATTCCATATGCTGATATTGTTTTGTTTTTTCAACCACATACACATGACCTTCGCTGTAATAATGACGTGGTTACATTCGCCACTTAACAGTAGTAATGCTGCTTGAATTTAGATCATGAACTCTGGTCAGAATCCATTAACCGAAACATAAGACTTTGTCATGGTCCACTGCTAGCTAAACACACAAAATGCTAGGAATTGCCATTAGTGCGAGCGATTACCTTTTGAAGTCACTACAATATTTAACTCAAACTAACTGGAGTCGTCAGTCCATTAAACAGTAAGAGACTCCACCTGGTGGTGCAACCAGATACTACAGCTAATGTACAATGCGTTTTCTGACATTGCACGTCCTTTGTCGTCTGCCTTCTCTAATTAATTTATTTTTCATTGGTTAAATTAACAGTTAATCAATTAAGTATTAATCACTGACATCTCTAGTCACAAGGTTTAAGTCACAAAGACACATCTTTTTCCTTTAAGTGGTTGATAAAGTAGAAGTTTTTTCAATATTCTGCAACATTCCTCAATGAATAATTTCATTTATTTTCTATTTGTAGGGATCATTTGTCTCAGAGAAGAAGTGATGATTTTAAGGCTGACATGTTGCTCTCTGCGTTTTCCACTGGTAAGTAACTCAGTCTCACTTTAAACAAAAATATGGATGTATTTTTTTTGCTATTATGTCTATATGCCAAAAAAACATGTACATTTTCCATGTTACATAGTGGAAATAGATGGAAGTAACACTCCTTTACAAAGGCTTGGCCCTGACATTGAAGAAATTTCCTCTGCCCAATAGACTTCCGTTATAAGGATCTGAAACATTAAGATAGTACTCAGCAATTTCCTTGATTTATTGTTCCATCAGTGGTGTTAAGGTCACAGTCTGATTGAAGGGATACTGTATGGAAATAAGTGTACTGTGCTTCCTGACTGACTGGCCTTGACCTTTTTTCCTGAGTAAAGTTTATGCTATGCAGCCCCCAGCAAAATGCACATGAGCTTAAAGGAAGAATCAACCAACAGAGAACACACTTGGTATCTCTCTATTTGGGAAAAAAACCTACACAATCTCAAGTTTTTATTTAATTGGTTATTCTTCCTCACACAGAAAACCAAAGAACACATAGAAAAGTATTTAAAAAAGGAACCTCAAGGTCCTTATTAACTACTGACTGCAAGGAATAATTTCTCGTTTCAGAAGAAAGTACAAAAACTTTAAGATCCATGGGGATGCAAAATCTGGGATGAAAATCAGTCACAACTGCTGTTTAAGAAAAAACAAATTAAGTGCCTCAACTATGAGTCATGTTGCGAAGTTGCAATGAGTTTTTTAAACTATCTGCTAGACAGGATGGAGGGAGATAAGGTGACATGAATAGCACTGGGGGTTTTGTCGCCTGGACGCCCTTCACATTCTTTATCTCGCTTTATCTGCTTGCTGCTACACAGTTTCAGCACAGAGATATCTCTTAAATGAACAAATATCTTGGAAAATGCTTTACTAATTCCCTCAAGAGGAAAACACTGAGTTAATCCTGAATTAGAGGGGGAGATGAGTGAGCTTGTAGGGGCCATCCAGCTGTGACCAGCCAGGCAGAAAATACCATGACTGGACCTGTCGGAAGGTGGAATTCAAACATGACTCAAATAAAATGCCACTTTGTAGCGTTGTTTCAAGTTGCCAAAGAAACAGCGGCTAGAGTTTCATCTGCCTTTAGATTTATTCAGAGTTAAATATAGCCTTAAAACAAGCGTGAGGAGTTGGGGAAACAGAAGCAGTTCTGATCTTGTTATCGGCCTGTGAGCATCAGCACATGCACAGTGACTCATGTGAAAGAATCCCTGGCAAAGAGTCAAACACTTCTGTGGCAGAGATGGTTGTTTTTTCACTGCTGCAATTTAGATTTTATTTTTCACATTTCCCTGCAGGATTTTGTCATTGTGATTGTTGCTAGTCCTTATCTGATAAAGGCTATGTTTTTGTAGAGGTGTCTGTAAAATACGTTTTATATTTGTATGAAAAACACTCATTAATGCTTACATTTACTCACCTTGGATGTTTGCCCCCTAGTGCCTTTAAGGAGTTATGACACACTTAACTGGCTTGATTCACTTTCCTCCCCATTTAAGGATTTATTATTTGTTCAATTGTTAATTGTTAAACATAAACCTGGCTAAAAAAATCAAATAGGGACTTTAAGGACCATTCTCCAGTAGCTATTTTAAAAATCTGTATGGGATATTTACGCCCTACTGCCTGCAAATTGTATTGACAAGCTGCAGTAAATGTGTCCAGAGTCAATTTGGCCTGAGTTCAGTGATGGTAGTCTGGCATGAGCTGCAGTTTCAGTGGAGCCTGAGCAGATTCCAGTAGTCCATTAAAGTCCAAAATCCTTTCTGAAAGCACATTCGTGTGGGAGAGCAGCTGTGAGGAATCACAGTTGTCATTTTCACCGCAGACGTTTATTCTTATGGTGGTTTGTTGCACCTGAGTGTGGACTTTTAAGTCTCCTTCTTGGCTGATTTTGATCACCTAATGACACACTTTTGCTCTGGTGTGAAAGGCTGTGACTGCTTGGAAATGGGTGATTTCTGGAGACTTCAACGTGCTTTCTTTCACTTTATCGTTATCGACTCCTGCAGCCCTCATCCGAAATCCATAGGAATGCACTTGAGAAGCTGTTCTCTTCTGAGAAGCGGTGTTTACATGACCATATAATTTTAATACAACATAAACAGAAGAGTGGTGTCCACAGATATTGTCCTACGATACTCTTAAGGCTAAACTGAACCACTTACTTGCAAATGCTTCTATCTGAAAAAGAAAAACAGAGAGAAAAATATAAATGATCACGGTGAATTTCATCCTTTTTTCTCCGTGCTGTGTTTTTTTGCATACATTTTCTGCAGTGGGTGTCCATGAGTTGCCGTGTTGAGAACCACAATGCTACGCAGCTTAGCTGGCCCATTGATGCCACCTAACAAGCCAGTGACTGATGTGATAATAATAAGTGTTAATGCCGTGGGATGAAATTTATATTGTGGAATTTGGCTTACTGTTTCCATGCCTGTGCCATATCAACACACACAGAAACAATGGCTATTTCTAAATGATGGAGGACTTTCTGTCCACGAGCAGATAAAATTTCAACTGACTGAAAACATGACGATTTCCCACAGGTTCATTTTTCCTTTCAGCACACAGTAGTTGAGGTCCTCATGACAAGCTGAGCTGCAAATGTGCATGCACTTCTGATTGATGCTCAAGAATTTTAAGTACCCCAGACAGCAGAACGCACAGAACTACAAATCTCAGCTTGACAGCCTTAGAAGTGAAATGTGTAGAGTTTTCTGTTTTTATTTTTTTGTCACATCAACAAAACTTCAAAGGGCTGCTGAGAAATTTTTTGCATGTACAATTTCTCAAAACCTAGTTAAGGTTTGCTTTCATGGTCTGTATGGAGGCACATTTTCTGTCTCCTGAGGGAGTGTCACACTTGAAATAATTGAAATAATGTGCGATCACTTCTCTCTTCCCCTCAGTTAAATGTTCTCAATAACTTCTTAGTTGGAAACAGAAGCGCCCAAACAGGTGTCTGTCTTGAACTTGATCATAATAAACCTTTATTCTTGTGCTTCAGGTGTTTAAAAGCTAAATATATAGCGTCACACAGTATGCCTCTTAATAAATTAGCTGCTGATTACCCACACAATTTCTAGCTGCAGAACAATATGAAAGAGCTTTTTCTTTCTTTAAATCCGTTTAACAACTCGACTTTATGCTTTCCAGTTAACACAGGAATGTCGGGGAAATTTTATCGTACGTGTTGCGGTTTAGATTGAATGCAGCTGAAACACAGTCTAATCCATGCAATCACTGTACATGGAGGGTTTTCCAGCCAAGTGCAGTAGGCCATGTAAACAGCAGGACACTTTGACTACATCTGTCTTGCTGGCGTCTGCAGCCGTAGCAGTAATACCAAAAGTTCGCTGAGATTAGTATTCTCTGGATATCAGCCAGGCATTAAACCTGAAGAACAGATTTTCCTGTAAACTTTGAAAGAGCTATAGTACTGATTTCACGGCTGTTGTCTGAAAAAAGTTTGGATTTTAACGTACGAGACAGTCTTGCAAGTTGTTTCTTCTTTCAAGCTTTTTCTTGGCATCAGTGCATGTGATCATAAAGAGGATGAGAACACATTGTAAACTGCAGTCGCTTTTTATTTTTGAAACTGATACTGTTAGAGTTGCTTGCCAACCTTTCAGATCAGCAGCATCAAATTGTGAATTGCCACATGGACTTAGCAGCTTAAAAATGCAATAGTGTTGTGGATTAGATGGTCTTTATTGTCCCCGAGGGTCAATTTAGTTTGCAAACAGTAGACAACGCAACCAATGCACATCATAAAACGAATAAAAGACATAAATACATGCATTAAATGTACAGTAGATGTCATCATAATAAAGTTGCAATGAGCAGTGAGGGGATCTGAAGTCTCGAGTCTGACCCTGGCGTAATTGCATGCCAGCACAAAGGATTTAGCCACTAATGCTTTGAGAGAGCAAAGGGAGGGGGAAAAAAAGAGGGTATGCTGACACATCACAGATGGTCCTCAGCAACTCACTCTCTTCCTTGTCCTGTTTGGCAGCTGTCGTCTGTCTCAGGCCTTGTAAATCACACCCGCCTTGCTAAGTTGGCAAAGCCCCACCCATGGATGTGTTGCTAAACTGATGTGATTGGTGAAATTCTACATTGTAGCAGCATAATTCAGACCTGAAAATGTTGGTGGAACATGACTGTTTTTTTTTGCTCTTTTACTCTCTCTTCTAAACCAGTTTCATTATTGTTTTATTAGGACTGTAAACTCAAAGCTAACAGGGCCTGGATATGAACCCAAATTCCCTTTGAGGGGCCACGTTCTTTGGCTGGATTAGACAGTCAGAGTGGTACACAGGGGGCCTGAGGGAGCTCTGCCAGACTAGCTGCTTTGATACTTCCTCTCCTAACACCAGGCAGAGGGCCTCACCATGACCCCTGTTAGATAACATGTCTTTGCTGGAGAGACAGAAAAATAATATTGTAGCCGTGCTCTAATAGAAACCCATGACAGATGTTGCCTGGCTGTGTTTTTTTAACCATATGGTAGTAATGACTGCAAATTAGTGTCTCATGAGGATTCATTTTTGTCTAGATGAACAAGGAAGAAAATCTCCAGATCCACAAGACTCCAACATCCTGTCTGGTCAGCCCATACAAAGGTAAAAGAAGTTATTTAAAAGCACACAGTTTTAGTGAAATATTTGAGTTGAGTTGACAAAACAAATACTAATGTTTGCGATTTTTCACTGTGAACAGAAAACAAGCCTTCAGATACACGCCGGGGATCCTGGACAGGAACAGTGGCCTGGACAGCGAACGAGAGGAAAATGTGGACGGCAGCCCTGTGAGCCCGGTGCCTCCTTACTTAGCAAAGACCAGCAGTTCTGAGTGGAACAGCTCTGATGACCTTGCTGGACCCTTCTCTGAACAAGAAGAGACTGGTACTGGCCACATGGACCATTTCTCGCACAACTATCCCCCACCTTTACCCCCCAAGACTTTTGGCAGCAGCCACCCCGACCCGTCTGGCGTCCACTCCCTGCCACCAGAGGTGCCAGCACGGTTGAGCCCCCGCCATGAACCCAAAAATGGCCTGTCCCCTCTCTCGCACACCACCCTCCGGCGGTGGATTGAGACACCTGCTGAGCACAGGCTTTCATCCGACGCCAGCTCCAGGTCGGGGTCGTCTGACCAGGACAGGAACGATCTGTCGGCCAGTGAGAGTGACGAGAGGTTACCCAGTCCAAAGCCCGGACACGACGACGGTACAGACTCCCCCTCTCTGACAGACATGGTTCTTCCCACCACGTACTTTTCTGTGGATAACTGCATGACAGACACTTACCGGGCCAAATACCATAAGAGGCCCGCCTTGTACATGAGAGCAGAGGACCATACGTCATCAGGGGAGAGTGATGTTGAAGGGAGGGGGCTTCCTGTGCCAGATCCACTAGAGCCTTCCAAAAGCAGAACAGAATCAGGTACACAAAAGTGCACAACACTTTTCACACACTTACCTTGACGTTTTGGCCTTTTTTTTTCTTCTAATGATTCATTTATTCTCTGTTGTTTCACAGGTTATTCTACTACTAAGACTACTGCAAAGTGGAATCCAGTCACTCAAAAAGGACTTGATGAGCATGGTTTCCTATGATTCCTATGAATGATCCCGTGACTGGATGCCAAAAGGAATTGTTATGCACTATGACTGCTGCACAGTTTGACTCCTTCCAACGGGGATGTTTTCTCTTGTCACGTAGGAAGTTGGACATGAAACTGGATGCCAAAGAGATTGTGAAAATAAAAGAATGGCAGGTGTCTCCAATTAGCTATCTGGCTACTAAAAAGCTTTGAATAGTGAATTTGCACAGTAGAGAGTATAGAAAGGTACAAAAAGAATTATGCCTGAAACATTTTGCTGGTAAAGTTCAGAAAGAATGTGTCACATAAAGCTACTTTACTACACAAGAGATTAAGAGATTTATTTCCCATGCAGAAAAAACACTGTTCCTCGCAGTTCTACTTTCTTGCACATCTTATGGAATGCTTTTATTTGTCTAACTACTCCCATTTCAGTGTTATGAGGTGTCTGCCTGATTTCTGTCTCTTTTTGACATAGTACACCTGCCTTTCAGTGGGTTTTGATAAAACACAGTTGCAGTTATAGTCAGAACATGTTTTTTTGTAAAGTTTTGGAAGCAATCATGGGCACACTTTTGGCACGGCTTAAAAATGGATCCCAAGGATCCGTGTGAATGTGAATCTCCAGGACACCCACATTGGTTTTCTGCTAATGTCTTTGCACAATTGTTAAAGTGGAAAAAGCTAACAAACTTCGGTTCTTGTTTGTACGTGGAGTTTAATGACCTCTGCATATAACCAGCATAGGTTTTTTATATCTGCCTCTGTCCAGCTTTCTCCAGAGGAGGTGTGATAAACCAAAATAACTCACCAGTGAGAGTTTCCAGGAGTTATAAGGTGATGGGTAAATATGTTGAATCGATTGCTTGTCTTGCAGAAAAGTGCGTGGCACATCCCTGTCTCCTCACATGCACACCTGCACATATCCCATCATCTTTACATATTTACTGTGTTTCTATGTCTTTGCACTGTGTTTCTTGTTTATTATGTTTATTTTTACACTCCTTATAGTTATATTATTTTTGTCTGTAGAAGAATCAATTAATTTCTCAGTTTTTCAGTCAGCTGTTTCTTAAAAATAGCTGCTGCAAGTCTGCGCTCATGAGACATGGACATGTCACAGTGTCATCTGCAGAACAGAACAGACTGGGCTTGCTTTATTTTTTGAAGGGGGTTATTAATAATATGTTGTAACTTCGGCTAGTTTACTATTTTTGGTTCAGATGTTTTATATATGCAGCAGACTAATGCACAGTGCCTTTTGTATTTTTCTATGTCAAGGCAAGATTGAATTGGAGCCATGATTTGTACAATTGTTTGATTTTAAAGAATTTTTGTAACATTTAATTTTATTTTTATTGACTGTTAAATAAACAGTTTTATTTAACCATATCTGTGTGTCAAGCTGAGTTATATTTAATCGCAGAAAGTTCAAAGTGTAGCAGTGCTGAGCTTGAATTTTTAATACTTCATGACAACAAACCTTGTCAATATGCTATTTTTAGAATTATTCAAATAAACACCCCTTCGAAACAGACATGCAGATCTTTGTATGAAGCAGCTGCTGGGAATTGTGGTGTTTGGCTGCCACCTGCAGTCATGTATCTTGAATGCAACTGCTCATACAAAGTGCTGGCTACGCAACCAAAAATCAATTGACTGTAAAAATGCAGTTATTTTACTAGAAGCAGAAACTTGGGCAACTTTAAACAATTAAATCAAATAGAGTTTTGATTTACTGTGTGATATTGAACAATTTCATTTAATCATTTAATAGTTTGAATCTTATATAGCCATTAAATTTACTTGTATGGTTCTTAATATTTTACAAGCTTACTTTAATTACCCCCATTAGCAATAAAATAACAGAATAATAATAATACTAAGGGATGGGATGTTTTTATATGATTGAACCATGCAGACATGCATTTATAATTTCCTTATGTAACTGTACAGCCATTTGCCTGGCCTGTGATAATGATAATTTCATTTTGGGTTTCAGGATTATTGTGTGATTTGAGTGTTCCAACTTAATGAGACTGGTTTGAAGTATCTTGTTAATGATCTAAAGCTGCCTGAAAGTTCTACACATCTTTCTGCTATCTTGATGATTCAGAAAAATAACTTACTGTTTCCATCCTGAAGAGGGAAGTAGAGGACTTTGCAACTAAAATGCAAGGTGTAGCTAAATTTAGACAGGCACGTCACTGTGCACAATAACTTTTATTTTATTTCATTCTCAAGCCCTTACTGCAACTTCCTCTAGATCTGCTATGTTACAGAATTTGCAATCCTTTTAACCCCTAAACCCACTTTGATAAGTTTTCTTTAAAAAGAAATGCCAAAATCACATTATTTATTAGAGCCATAAACTGTGAAAACACAAAGCATCATGGGATCCTTAACTTTGTGTAGGTCCTTGAACAAATCATGTGTGATCCATTAAAATTCACCTAGGCTTAAATTGTGATATATAATCATCATATCATCATAAAATAATGATAATATAATGTCCTACTTTTTCTTTTAAAAACTGTACATACTAACAAGAGTCTGTAAAAAACTAAAAATTCCGCACCTCTAAAAACAACCGTGGAGCCGTTCGTGGTGAAGCTGTGAGAAACAGTCATGTGATAAAAATTTTGGTACTTTTCAGCTGAACTGCAGGCTGTGATTAAACATGGCAAATGGCAGACACATATGAAGACCAATTAAAAATGTGAGTAGTAAAATTTCTATATCCAGTTTTTAAAAATTTTTGTTAAACAATTAATCAAAGAAACAGTTCTTCTTTTAAATTCTTTCTCATGATTTATTGATCCCTTGGGGAAATTCCTTCTCTGCATTTGACCCATCCTATTCAAAGTTAACCTTAACTATATATACTAGGAGCAGTGGGCTGCCGCATTGCAGCACCTGGGGAGCAGTCAGGGGTTAAGGGCCTTGCTCAAGAGCCCACAGTGGTGGTGACTGGGACAAGGGGTCACTCTCACTTTCCCACCTCAACCTCTTGCCAGTCCAGGGTCTGGAACCGGCAACCCACCGGTTACAAGTTGGCCTCACAAACCACTAGGCCATCACTGCCCCCAAACATGGTTATGCTGTTTCCATAGAGGTGCGGGACTTTATATTGCAGTGAAAAATGAGCCTACAGTGAGAGAAAATGTGACAGGAGCAAAAAATGGCCAGAAACTGGTTCAGAGGGTTAAATGGAATCCAGATGGTGAGTCTCTACCTGGTGATTTAACATTAATTGACGCAACTTCTGCCGGATTTTTGCACAGTATTTTCATTTTTCAGCACACTGAACTCAACGTGTGACCCTCCTTCATCTGGATCAGATAAACTATTTGTTTTCCCACCATTTAGGAAGAAAAATCCAAAACACAAGGGATAGCGATTTATTCAACGGCAGCCCCAGACCAGAGAAAATTCCTTCCAAAAGTTCACTGGAGGACAGACAGGGAGAATGCATACCGTGCAATGTATTCAGAGAACCCTGACAATGTTCTGCCATTCAGCACTCTGCTCCTCCTTGCATGGCGTGTCTATCACAGTTTTGGGATGCTTAAATTTTAGCTGTCTGCTGGTGTGTGTGTGTGTGTGTGTGTGTGTGTGTGTGTGTGTGTGTGTGTGTGTGTGTGTGTGTGTGTGTTTTTTTTTT
>OMNN01101270.1:14512-29521 GCA_900302755.1 Chromis chromis
AACCCCATTGTGAAAGGGAATGACCTAACAACCCTCATTGGCACCGTTCACACCTGGCCACAAAGGGATCTAACGAATCCCATTGTGAGAGGGAAGGACAGAACGACTCGCATAATGAGAGAGGGGCAACACACACCCAGCAGACTGGAGTTTCAATAGTGTTAATGGCTCCTGAAGAGTATAAAATCTGGAACTCCCAACCAGTCAGTGTAGAACTGATGAAGCCTCTTGGGTGAGAGGTGAAACATCTTCAACAAACTCAAGCAAGTCCAGATGCTACGATTGAAACTACGAGGATAACCATGACCTGGATGACTGAGAAGCTTCACAGACAAGATTCTCGGGTAGTTTTTCCTGTGCATTTTTGCATGTGAAGGATGTGCTTAAAGCTGTAAAACTCATGTAATGTTGTTTATTTTCTGTCTTAGGGTTGTGAAGCTCTTGTTGTGAAGAAGTTAAAGGAGATCATGATGTATGTCATATGGGCTGCACTAACTTTTGCATCCATACAGGTAAGGCATACAAGTCTGAAAGGGGTGTGAAAATCCATGCAATCTAAAGGGAAAACTGAAAATGGTATTTTTAGCAGAGCTTATCACTGCAAACATGATCAGTCAGACAGATTTTCAACAAATCCACAGATAAGCCACTTATCTGGAAGTGAACAGGAAGTGTCATTAAAAAAGATACCCAGATAATCTGTTGTAGATGGCAATTAGATTTTGATATTATATACATAGATTAAGTATACAGGTGTAGAAAGATTACAGTGCAATTTCCCATGACAAAAAGAAATATCTCAGGAGAGCAGGGTGCTTGTTGTCAATTGCAGTGCTAGATATTGAATATATTCTGTTGTTTGTCCCAATACTCCTGTTAAATTAGAAAACATTAAATCATTCTTGCTTTTTGATCAGATTCACATTTGATTTGCTTGTCAAGTTTACTGAAGGGAAAACTGACTTCTGTGCTGTGTGCCTGCAGATGCTGGGCATGCTCTGTGCCTGCGTGGTGCTGTGCAGGAGGAGTCATGATCCGGCGTACGAGCTGCTGGTCACCACCAACAGCTATGCATGAAGGACGCAGTCAAGCCAACAAAGCACTCCGAAAATCAACAGGAGCGTCACCGGACATGTTCACAGTAGATATCAGCTGTAGTTATATAAGCTCAAGCACACCTTGCACAATTCATGATAAAGTAGCGAACACTGACGATGTGGTTGGGGTGGGAGGGGGCTTCAAGGGGAAACCAGTTATTTATTGACATGCTTTCGAAGTTACTGTTACTTTAAATGTTTTTTTTTCTTCTTACACATGCTGAAATACTTATAAAAGCCAAAGTTGTATATGGCTAATTGACATTATTGATGTTGGTGCAGATATTTTCTTTTAATCATCGCTTCATGAAATTTGTGTTCATCCCCAGTGAGGATGAGGAGGAGTTAATTATGTGAAAACATAATTGGGAGTTGGGAGTATTGTATGGAATGTATTTCCTTGTGTGCTAGTTTGCACTACGGCTGGAGCTCTGGAGATATTTCATGGTTGTTTAAATGCATAATCTATGCTAAAAAGAACATGTAAACATGAACACTATTCCCTGGTTTGACCAGACTTTGTGAAAATGGAAAATCTTTTTTACCATAGTATAGATCCAAGGTTTTGATCTCAGCTGTTACAACAATACAGTTCAGTGTTTAAGCTAGACTCATTGGCACTGACAGAATAAGAACAATGATTTTTTTTCAGCAGCTCTGCGTTTTGTTTACAAAGCCATGTTTGTTAGAAAGAATTCTTCATCTTCACAAATATTTAGATTGTGAAGGCTGTACATTCTGTTTTGGTGTGGATGTTCTCTGAATCAGGCTTCTCTAGTGAGGCATTGCCAATATATAAATTGTGAATCAACCTTTTGGTCTCCAGTGCCATTAGTAGGAGTATCACCAGTGTTACCTGAAGACGTGTATGTGTAGATTGTTTGTTACAGTCACAGGAGCCCTTCTGTTCAGTTTGATTGTTAGTTATGAACCTGATGCAAAGAACTACAACACATTATTTTTCTTGTGAAGTTGTGCATTGTTTTAATATTTTTGAGCTTTTAAGTTGACCCCATAGATATTTAGCTAGTGCCGCAGGAAAAAATCTGAGAAACAAACTGTGTATAGACTGGAGAACAAGCAGGAGACAAATAAACTCATACATTTCAACCGGATTGTTTTATTTGTTATTTCATCCACTTTGTTTTGATTGTTATGATATTTCATCAGTCACATGGGAAATGTATATTACATGTTTATGTGCTAATAGTTCCCTCAGTTTAGTAAACCGGATTTTTGTATTTTGATTATTATTAGCTATTAACTTATGGTCCATTCAGCAGTCACAGAAAATGGTAGCAGACATATACAAAAGCCTATGTAACATAGCCCTCTATCTGTGAAATGAAAAACAAAGATTAAAAAAAAAAAAAAAACAGCAATAGTCCAAAGTGACAGCAAACAAGCAGACACTGGCTGCTAACATAAGCACCTAATTTGATTGATCACATTAAATACAGTGCTTAATAAGTAATAAGGTATGGGCAGCAAACACCAAGAATCCGTACAATACATGAAGTAGCATGGTCTAACTATGATATCTTTTCATGACTATGTCACAGTGAATTAATACCAGGGATTAAATATGTGTAAATAGACAAAAAAAAAAAAAAAAAAAAAGGCTGCTAAGAATGATTGAAGACGTATCTCAAATTTTGCAAATTGCTCAAATGATCTACTGTGAAGAAAATAAAGCTAGATTTTCAATTCAGAGTCTGAAAATCTACAAGTTTGAACATCAGCAATGATTGCATAGAGCACTCAGTTAGGAAGCCAGGCAGAGATGTGTGTATCTGTAGAAAGTGTGGTGTGGCATTATGATTATTTATGTTCATTTGCATATGATACAGTACCTGTGTTGGAATTGTACGTGTCTGTATTGCCTTATATTTGTATGTGATTTTTTGTGCATGGACTTAATATGTCATCCATCCATCCATCCATTATCCATACACCACTTAATCCTCTGTAGGGTCGTGGGGGGGGTGGAGCCTATCCCATCTGACTTAGGGCGAAGGCAGCACTCATGTTATATGGACACAAATCTGTTTACACTTGCCCTTGTCCTTATAATGTAAATAATTACATTTTGTGATACAACTTAAAGATTAGGTTTAGGCAAAAAGGGATTATAGTTGTGGTTACTGCAGGTCTTCACTGAATGAATGCAAGAATGAACATTAATGTCTTGTTCAGTGATGGAAACATGATTGTGTGCGTGTGTGTTTGTCTGCTTGCATGTTCAAATTTTGCCCAGATAGTTTCCTGGCACCAGTCCAGTCATCCCACCCCTGTCCACTTTCCACCAGCCATCCTCGCCTTGTTCCAATATTCGGACCACGTCTCCTCTCCTCACAGTTAGTTCATCATCTTCCTGGCCAGTCAAAATAAAGATGGCCAGTGTTAGTCAGACAAATCTTACCTAAATACCTGCATCACCTTTTCATCAAATTCTACAATCAGAGCTACTGAGCTAATGTAGTAATTAGTAATGTGTTAAAAATAATAGTGATCACCTGTGCAGTGTATTCATAAGCCACAACATAGCAGTTGTCATTTGTTGGAACTGTGAGCAGTGGTGCTTCTTGCTGGAAGCCTGGTAGAGGTGCAAACACGCCATCTGAACTCTCAACTGAAACTAGAGTCAAAGCAGGAAATTGCAAAGTGTTAACTTTCCTTTAGAAATAAAGTACAAGACATGCATACAGAACCTTTAAACTACATTTCACTAGCACGGACCACACCATCAAATTGAAGCTTGATTGTTGATTGGATGCAAATGAATGCTATGTTTGGTGATGACAAAGTTGAGCTGGTGCAGTGTGGGGAAATGCTTAGTCAGGCATCAGCAGCAGCACCCGGGCCAGCGGACCACAAAAAAAGCTGCGTCAATACGGAAAGAGTGACCAGAGGACATGCTAGGATTCTGGATATCGCCAGGACTTGCTTGAAGTGGAAGAGGAATTGGGATGAATTTGTGACTTGACCAGTCTCTGTAATGAACTGAGGGGTCAGAAGGTGAAGCATCCTGAGATTTTCTGGTTTGTATGTGGTGTACTACGGATTTGTAAGGGCTTAGGTGTGAATATAGTTTTAAGTACATAATGGGCATTTGATTACCTGCTTGATTGGTTTGGCTTCGTTTGAGTGAATAGACCAGGCAGTCTTCGGAGATGGAGGAAGGTCGAATACAGGATGTGGAAGAGCTGCCATAGGATGGCGGTGCAGCTCGAACTTGACTCGTCGGTCCACGTTGCAATGAACGAAAGGGATTGCCAACAGAAACATTGATTCTAGAGTACCGGCTAGAGGTTGAGACGTATGATGTTGGAACGTGTTGATGCCTTAGACAGATGTCGGTGCAATATGGCCATAATTAATAAATTATGCTGCAGAGGAATTGTGGGTGTTTTGAGTCCCGGATGGAGGTGAGCAACATGAGGTGGAGGTGGATAATGTAGCTGTATTGAATGATGGAAAGGAGGAACAGAATCTATTATGGAGAGAGTGAAGGGAGTCAGTGATAATGTTGCTGTAGCCTGGAAAGTGTTTGACGTGAAGGAATACCAGGTTGGAGACTGACGGCCACTGCACTTAAGGCATGACTTAAGGAGAGTAGTGTCGACATTTGTTTATAAAGATGAGGGCAAGATTATCGGAGTGAACGAGAATGGATTTTTACTTGGCCATTTGTGGCTCCATGAGAGGGTTGGGATAAGGATGGGGTACATTATGAATACTGCTGAAGGCAGCCAGAGAGGTAAAGGAACTGTGAGAAGCATCATTGACCAAGAAACTCCCAAAACTGGCAGAAAGAGCATGTCTGTGAAGAGCTGACTGCTGTTTGGGATCTTGTTCGTGAATGATGGAAGAATGGAGCGTGAGATAGGCAGGTATCTTGGTGTATCACCAGCGGTAATGCAGGCGTTGTACTAAACCATCGTGATGAGGAGGGAGCTGAGCCGGAAGGCGAAGTTTTTGATTTACCGGTCAATCTACATTCCAACCCTAACCTATGGTCATGAGTTCGAGATGGTGACGGAAGAACAAAATTGTGGGAACAAGTGGCCGAAATGAGTTTCCTCCATAGGTTGGCTGGGCATAGCCTTTGAGGTGGGGAACTTAGGGTGAGGAACTTGCCATCCAGAGGGAGCTTGCTGTAGAGTTGTTGCTCCTTTGTGTCAAAAGGAACCAGTGGAGGTGGTTCTGATGCCTGATTTGGATGCCTCTTGGGCGACATGTTGGTGTGGCCAATGGAGGTATTTGCTACTGGCATCTTTTGCTGGAAATTTAAAAAGAAGATTGATGGGGGCTTGAAGCTGGGAGAAACTGGGGACCCAGTGTCAGAAAAGTAAGAAGCGGACTGTTGATGATGTATAAAGAGACTAATGAAACTGGTATTTCGGTGACAGAATGAGAGCCGAATTTGTTACATGGGATGATAGCGATGACCACAGAGAGTGTGATGATATCATGACTGGGTGCACAGCCGCAGTGTCTGGAGCATAGGGTTGTTGTGGTTTGTCATGTGTTGAAACCTCCGAGAGTTTGTCAGAAGTTGAAATAGTTTGACTTTGCTGTCAGCGAGGTTGCAGGTGAAGACTTTCTCTTAAGCTGTCTGAAGACCAAGGCCAATCTGGTCAGAGATTTCATGTGGAGATACATGTCCGGAGAACTGTCAGGAATGTGGGAGCGTGATGAGTGTTTCTGGGTGCACTGAGAGAAGTGATTTAGTTTCTCTGCTTGCTTTATGCATCAACGGTGGGGTTTTTTTTATACTGGGCGGGGCTACAGGTGACGAGATGACGTCACGCTCTGCCCCGCAGCGTCTGCCGGATGGAGGATTGTTGTGGTGTATCACGTGATCTAAGCTGCGAGAGTTTGTCAGAAGTTGGAATAGTTGAACTTTGTTGTCAGGTGGCAGGTGAAGACTTTCTCTTTGTGCTCTCTGAAGACCCACGACGGTCCGGTCGGAGATTTCATGTGGAGGGACATCTGTCAGGAGCGCGCCGATCGTTTTCGGATAAGGCGGCTTCTCTGGACGATCAACTGCTTCGGGCATCCGCTGGAGAGTGGAAGTTGAGGAGGGAGTGATTACGTTTTGGTTGTAGCTGGGATCGGTTGAGGAGTGTCTGATGGGCTGGAGAACGGAGAGAGGAGTTTTGATTGGAGGCGACGCGGTTAATGGCGTTTCTGGAGCGACTCCGATCCCCTCATCTCCACGGCCTCCTTGTGAATTAAGCTGATCGGTGTGGAGGAGATCTGGAGCTGAATGTTTCCTCATGGAGGGCTGATGGATGAGCGGCCTGCGGTAAGTCAGAGTTTTCTAAACTTTCAGACTGGCTAAAGGATGGTGTGTGTTGTTTTGTGCAGAAGCGAGACACACAAGTGGGAAGGGTAGACTAGTTTGTATAGACGTAGGACAGGAAGTGATTGAGGTGTGGTCCTGCTCCTGAACTTCACCTAAATATTTGATCTCCATTTGTTGCACATAAACATTGATGATGTTTGCTAAATAATTAGCTTTGTTTTTCCACTGTTGTAACATAATGAATCACGCTGAAGGTACTGTGTTCACTTATATTTGATCTTCATATCTGATTTATATAACCTATTTTACCTTTATAAAAAAAAAAGAAGACACACTTCATTTTCAAATACACTTTGAATTCACTACTGTGTTTTTTAAATGTCACAAGTGAAATTATTCAGGCACACATATGTGGATCCATATTCAATTAAAAAGATCCACTGGAAACACACAAGACTACAAAAAAATGCAAGGCAAAGCTAACTATTGTATGTACTGATGATGATTTTTGTTGTTCATATCTAAAAATACATCAGTGTAACTCAGCGAGTGATTGCAGTACTCACACTCTCCAATAGATGCCAGTGCTGGTCGTGAGTTTGGAGTGCTGTCAAAGTCCATGCTCACAGGGCTTCCGAGTAGAGGGTCGGAGGATCTGTGTGATCCAGATCAAGGCAGATATGTAAGATACACAAGGTGGCGTCCAGAGATTCAACAAACCAACAGGGCCACATAACAGCTGCATGTGATTCTTTTGCAATGGTAAAAAATGACAGAAAGAAAAAGTCCTCTAATTTAATGAATGAATGATGAAGAACCAGGAGGAGATCATCTTCCACTGCTACTGCTGCAACAACTTTGCACTGCACAGGGCTGCCCCCTCCTGATTCCTCTTCCTGTGTGACTTGTGCCGCACCTCCTTGTTATGCCTTCTCTTCCTGCAAAATGAGCTTGACCATTTCTGTTCCTGACCGCCTGGTAGTAGCTTTCAAACATTATTGGATCTGCGAGAAGAAAAGAGAAGCTGCTTATTTGAGAAGTGAAGTGTTGTTTTCCACTTGTGCACCAACTGAAAGAGAAAGAATCGATGCTGAGCAGCTCTATAAATCCTGTTCTTTAGGTGTGGTACATTTTCTCACTTCTCTCTTCAAGATAAACAACTAGGTTCCTCTACGGGAAAAAAACACTACCAGTTATTATACAGTAAATACCCGACTGGCCCACAGTGAAAGCTCACCTGGTGGCCTCGATCCTGTGCGTTTCATCTCTATGAAACAGTTGTTGTCTGTGGTAATGTCACACTGCTCCAGAACCTTCCTCACCCCCTCGTACAACTGATTTGAAAAAAGAGGAGCAAATCAGAATTGTGCAGTGAGTAGAAGTATAAAAATGTTAAATCTTTAGCCACACTATGGGCACACCAATGTTTTGAGCTAAATGCTAACATCTGCATGCTAGCAAGCTCACAGTGAAAATGCATGTTGACCTGTTGACCTTTAGTAGGTATCATGTTCACTACGTTCACCATCTCAGTTTAGCAAGAAGAAATAAAATTTTATGGTAGTAGTTGTTCAGATATTTCATTTTTGACCAAAGCAGAGGACTGACACACAATTTTAACACATTAAATAACTAAAATATGGTCAGAACACTGCCAATCGCAACTTTGTTAATCTTCTGATGGTAAAATTATGTTTTTGGATTAAATTTTTTACATACATTTTGAATCTGTGCATAAGTTAAAACCAAGATTGAGACTTTTATACCATGCTGAACCCAGCTGGTTCTGAAGTGATGAGGACTTTCTGTAAGAAATCATGCACATTGAATGTAAGTTCCAATATTATGGTATTGTTGTACCTGAGTGATATAATGACAATGTAATCTAGTCTGTATGGTGGTTGTACCATCATGATTACATCCAAACTACAATGCTTTTTTTTTTTTTTTTTTTTTTTTTAAGGGTTTTAACAAGGTACTTTTTGGGTTAAAATATTAGGATAATCTGTTCTCTTAATATAAATAAAGAGAAGATGAACTGACCTCATCATCTTTCACACACTGCATGGAGAAATGATTGCAGTGGTCCCAGAGAGCACACCTCAGCATGCTGATGCGATCGCCCTCCATTTGCTGGAACACCTAAAATACACACACAAAAAAACATTTGTTTCTGTACCATTTCTAAGTAATAATGTTTTAGTAACTTATTGTCTCCTTCTTCTTATTACCTCTCAAGCTATACTTCACACACTGACAGAGTGATCATTGTAGTGAATGCTGGCATGCAAACTGCAGAATACCACAAAAAAGCATTTAACAAACTGTTGTGTGACTGAATATGTTTCTCCATCATTGTGGTTATGTTGTTCCATTTATAGCACGCTGAGTGCAACATGAAGTGTACTTCCTCACTGGTCAGCAGTACGGGGGTTTCGCACAGCTACAAGAGTCGCGGTGTGAAGTTTAGTCTGTCAGTTGTGACTTGATGATAGAGCTGTTAACAGGAATGCAGTCTGCAGTACCTCACATGTGCTTCTGTGAGTTTCTTCCCAGTCCTGGCGAACAGCTTCTAGTTGAACAATGTTGTTTAAGTACAGCTTCTCTGTGAGAGAATAGCACATTATTATAGATGGTTACAGTTGATAATGAAAGACAGCAATGAACACAAATGTAATGCAAGAAGTACAGTGCAGAGTTTCCATAGAGTCATTTCTAAACAAGAAAGAACTGCATTGAGTAAACTACAAATGCATGTTGGTTAAAAATGAAATTGTATGTAATGTAGAGTGATTTTAGCTCATACCTGCTTCATTGGCAGCCTGTCTGCACTGTTTGATCCTGTGACGTACCTGTGAAAACAATGTTACACATCAAGTGGCATGTGACAAAGTGTCTGAACATAAACCATAGCAACTGAAGTATAATTAGATACATTTGGGGTATGGCCATGATTGAATGTACTTTAAAGGACAAAGATTTCACAGCCGCACATGACCATACTTCAGTTCCGCTAGCTGTTGCGCAACTGCAGAAAAGTTCTGCCACTGCTGTTGCCCTGCTATCAGATAGAAACTTGAAGAACAGAACTGAAATGACGATCATTTGTGTGGTGCTGATGATAAGCTTTTTTACTTTAGTCTAAACAGGGTAGCAGTTGCATTACAAACAAATCATTTCTATTTTTGTGAGATAACTTGTTTAGTTGTTATACCTTATCAGAGCTTTTGGCTGTAACATTTGCTTTCTCAGAACCCTCTTCTGCCTCGTCAGCCTCCTTGCATTTCACCTCATAGTTCTTCTTAGACTGAGAGAAAGAGAAGCAGAACATACATGCAATATTCCCATATTAGTGTATATACTAGTGCACACCACAAAGCATCTGTGTTTTCTGTATTAATGCACTGATCACCATATACGCCATCAAATTGTCGCTTCACAATAAGAAAATGAGTTATGTTTGATTATTTGGTTGATACTTGTGGTAGCTTTTTCCTACCTCCATGGTCTTCTTGAACAATGAAACCTTTTTCTTTTGAACCTTCTCCATGATGCTTTCAAACTAGAAACAGAAAGGTTGGAATTAAAAGATCCACAGCTTGCATGTATTGTTTCCATGCACATTTGTTTATACCTGCAGTGATCCTAACTGACTCTAATGCTAAACAATGGCCTGGATTTTTCTTTCTAACTTGATAAAAGTGGGAATTCTGAAACAAAAATCTTTACAGGTAGGAGTCATGTACTGGAATGCACTCTATGACAACACCTATACACAATTACACCTACTAAATTGGTAACTGCTATTGGAGCCATTAGACAGTTACTGTTTGTCATATAGATGTGTACTAATAATGAGAGTAAGCCAAGAAACTTTGCATTGCTTTCAACAGGGCACTCAAACTTTACACCTTTGTCCTTGTGTTCAATAAGTCAGTTGTTAAGCAACAAAAATTACCCAGTACCTTCTTCCTCTGTTCTTTCTGACGTTCTCTGAATGTCTCAATCTTTTTCACCTCCTCTTTCAGTGCATCAGATAGTTGGATGTGAAAGTTTCCAATGTTCTCGATTTCTGAAATCAAAAACACCCAAGCAGCAAAAATGAATCGGTTGATGCTGAAAACACAAATTAAGTTGAATTGTTTCCATTGTGCAAGTGGACTTACGAGTTTTTAATTGTTCGAAGGATGCTTTCAAAGTGCTGGGAAAACAACACACATTTAGGATCAGGGATAACTCGGTGAACCCTCTGCAGTGGATTAATTTTTTGGGCTAAAAGCAACATCCAACACTGCAGCGCATTACAACTGTATTGCTCAGTACAACTCAATTTGTGACTAAACAGCCAGACACAACTGAACACCTTGTTTTTCACATATTACCTTGGTTACTGTAAAGAAAAATGAGGTGCTCTAAAAATCTTCTATCATGTTTCTGTTATTGCTGCTGTTAGGATACAGTGGTCTCTTTATAAGGTGATTGACATGACAGAGGGCAGGAAGCAACAGACTCTGACCTGTTTACTGAGAGAGGGGCAGCTGTGGTAGGTGGTACACACACCTAAACTGTGCACACAAAATCAACACTTTTTTTTCTCTCTGTCTGTCTACAGATACACTAAGAGCGTGACTCAGAGGCGCCTGACTACTGTTTCATATTTCATGTTGCAGGTCAGTTTCAGTCAGCATTAAAAAAAATGTCTAAAACTCATGATGCACTACTTTGACAAAAAGAAGTTTTCCAAAGCAGTTTTTTTGTCCAATATGTCATATTTCTGTATTCACTGCACAGTCGATATATACAGTTTAAAATACGGACCTCATAGCCAGAATACTTTGTCCTATGAAGTGTTGTTTTCACCTGATTTCTACGTGTCCTCCAGTTTTACGAGCAATGGTCACCAGCTCCTTTCCATATTTCTCCTCAGCTAGTGCCCTGTTCAGTATGATCAGACAGAGAAGACACATTAGATGCTGAACCTTTGGTAGTTTTCCTCTTTTCCCTGAAGAAACGCTCACTTGGTTCTATAAGCCAACATTTAGCAACAACAACCACCTAACAGACTCGTGTTTTATGTCAGTGTAAATGAATTAAGTAGATGATGACATAACAAGGATAGTTTTGTTATTGATAAAATGTCTTTCATTGACCCAACTGATCTTTTGTCAGAATTTGCTGTTATCATTTACTATATTACTTAATTGCTAACCTGTTGCAGATGCATGGTGGATCTATGTCAGTGGATGTATGACTGGTTAGAAATGCTGTTCAATCAAAGAACTACTAGAGATTCTTTTTTTCTGGAAGTTGATATAAAGATTTGGTTCTTCAGTCCTCATATTGTCGATGGGTGCAGTTTAAATATCTCTTGTGATGATACAAAAGACTCCAGTACCCACAATTCTTTGCAAAGAAATCCAAGAATTAGGTGGTTTTGTAATTCTGTGGAGGACTGGCTGTTGTTGGACAAACTATTGTAGGTATACTAGTATTATATTCATTGTGTCCTCCTGTTAATTACACAACACTCACAGAAATTTAGTGTGTATGGCTTTAAGAAATTTACAAAATCTTTTAAACTTTTGAACTTCAACAATCCATTTTGGGTTTCTGCTACTGAGATATGAACTGATATAACCTCATCTTTAACAGCTCCTCCACTTCTTTGCACATTTGCCTCCCATCTCGAAGCCGTTGGATCACAGCGTCATACCCGGCATGACAGGTGAAATCTGACCCCTGTATTAAGAAGACATAGAAAACCCCATAGAGAAATGCAGCAATAAACATTTTTGCAACTATTACAACATTTCCTTGAGTCAACCCTGGGCCCAGTGCATGGTAAAAAATGCAGAACTAGCATTTGGACTTTGCAAAAATAGTCGTATGTGACATGGCGGCACGTTCAGTGCTTCGTCAAACCCTAGACTGTCAGATGAGGCTTCAAATGCACAAAGTGGCAGATAAACTCATTCTAAGTGTACAAATCACCAGTATTGCCTTTGTTACTTGTTATAGAGCAGCAATAGCTCATGAACTGGGACATATTGTAACATTTCATATTTATCTATTTACTGTCATGTACATATGCTGGCATAAACTGGCATAAACATAATCTGACATCAATTTGATGTAAATATGGGATAATTCTGAACTACAGATCACAGTTATAAGTTAAAATATGCGGTATTTACCAGTGATAGCAGTCTATTACAGTTTAAATCTTGCATGTTTCGCAGGTACTTCAAATTGAATGCACAGTAAAATGAACAGAGAGACCACAGTTGATTCGCCTCACATGTGAATTCAACATAAACGCCTTAAATGCATGATGTACCAGTGGTTTCTCAATTTTTTTTAACAGGGACAGCTTCAGTAAAGCACATGATCAGAAGAACACTTACCCAGAAAGCGTCTTTAAACATCAAAGGGGCCATTTCAGCTGTTACTTCCTTGAACTGAACACAGCTCCTCAGTATGAACTTCACTGTCAGGGCTTTTCTTTAAAATGAAAAACTTTTTTAAAGAAGTTGTCTAGGGCTGCAGGATGCTTAGCCACGTTAAAAACCTCGAGTGGCCCAAAAGTCAGTGAGTCATTTTAAAAGAGGAAGAGCTTCTGTCCCATGATGTCACTGACCACAGTCAGTTCAGCCCCCCATGTGAGGCCGTAACTCTTTCACTATCATTTGACTCCATGTCTTATTCAAAAGTTATGTAAGAAACTCTCAGCACTTCATTCATACACGTCTGCTTATAGGTAATGGTGCCTGAATGTTTTCTCTGAGTTTGATATTTTGCTGTGCTTCTTTTCAGTGCTGCTGGTTTGCACATTAACAATGACAAACCCACACAGAGGTACAGTGTGGTCTGAGTCACACCTGTGTGAGTAATACTACGATTGATGGCTGATGGTTTACTAGCTGCTGTGTAGCATCTAGTGTGGCCATGTTGTATGCTAAATTATCATGATCTCATGTCTTATGTCGTAATGATGCTGTTTGTCTTGCTATCCATCCTTTCATCTTGACATGACCTCACATTGTAAGTTGCTTAAGGCAAATTACATGTTATTTCAAATAATATATGATCAACAATATAAATAATCATTGTTTTTTTCCTCTGGATTTCTAAATACATTTTCCTTTCATCATTTCCTACGGTGACCACAAGGGGGAGTCACAAGCCTTTGTAAAACATCATCCACCAGTATTATAACACTGGGTTTGTCAATGCTATTACTATCACGTTATTACTGGGATCAAACCCACTTATTGCACAGAGTCAACAGTTTTTAAATCTCTACAGGGGGTCAGATATGAAATCCCAAATCTCTCTCATCTCCAGTCGAGATGAATACAAATCTGCGCCTCGGGCATCTCTCAGGGAAGACACAGAGACACGTGAATGAGCACATAGAAGCTTATTATTGATTTTCAAAGTGAGGAGAAGGACAGACTGTGGTGTCTCTCACCGGTCGCTCAATGAGATGTGTGAAAATCTTTGGTTCTCTCACAAAGCTGGGGGATCATTCTGTCACACACCTAACAACATGTTAAAGGGACAGTACTGATCAATACGGCCAACTGAGAATAATGGAACTTGGTCTTACTTTACTGTTTTCATGTGTTTTAGAATTATGTGCTTTTTAAAATTATAAAACGCTTTGAGCTGCAATTCTGCACGTATTGCACTGGATAGACAAATGCTTTATTGATAAATCGAGTGGCAAGACAAATCTTATTTTGGGTGATTTATTTGGAAGCTCTGTTCCTGTCTTGTGTCCCAAAACAATTTTCTCATAACCCAGTGAGGTTTTTTTAATAGTTTATTTATTTCAATGTTTAATCTTCATTTTTTTTTCTGAAAAATGGCTGTATCTCCAATTTGGAGATTTGTGTTTTTCAGTATGCAACACGTCAGATCTTTATGACGCAATCACCTATTTTCTAAATAGAATGCTTAATGCATCTCTTCAGAGCTGAAAGTATTTTTATAGTAAACAGCCTACTCTTTATGTTTAGTCTGCTCTCTAACACGATAAGAAAAAATAATATAAAACTTCATTAATTCCGAAGGATAGTCTTTTGCTAGAGATTGCTCAGAAAACAAAATTAACCAAAATAATATTTAACCGTCTGAAATTCTTCGTCAGAAAATACTGATTTTCATTTTTCCGCTTAATCAATCTATTAAAGCTAGCCATCATTCTGGAGTGGCCATCTTCGGGTTCAAGAGGAGAGTACCAATTCAGTCGGGAAAACCAAACATCTACCAGTTAGAGCGAAAATAATCCTTCCAGGCCAAAGCTTACAAGTTTTCACATCAAGATGTCTGAATCTATGGTGTTTGGCCTTCGCTGTGACCCCGTTTGAGGCCTCAAATGGAGGGACAAGCCCTGGGAATCAGCTGTGCTGCCAGGGGCTGAGCACACACACACACACACATACACACACACTGATCAGCTGTTGAGGTTCTGGTTCTGGATCAGCAGCTGGTCTCTACGTTAACAGCAGGTTTTGTTTCCAGTCTTCGTGGTTCTCTGTTCTCTCTGTGACCCCGTCACTAAATGCATCCTGTCAGGAAGGTTCTCATTAGAACGTT
>OMNN01101271.1:10703-68720 GCA_900302755.1 Chromis chromis
AAAGTCTAAGCAAGAAAAACCCATATACCTGATAATTATAGTAAAAAAGCATTCTGATGAGCGACTCTTTATATGATAATCATGTTTATTTTGTTGCAAAGTATACCAGGGAAACTGTGATCTTTTGTTGAACAAATTTGATTTTGCTTCCAAACTTTTGGCCTGTAGTGTATATGGCATTAAACAGTTATCAAACATTAAAGTAAGCAAATATTTCTGTGTTACAATAATCTAATGAATGTATTTTCGTCATACGAGGCATTTGTTTACAATAAATGGTTCATCTTTACTCAAAGACAGAGACATTTAATGAAACAACGTGTGACTGGAAAACTAAAATGAGGTGTATTTAACTTGACTCGACAGTAGAGTAAACTAAAGGCAGCCTTAGCTTGAAACTAAACTACTAGTTTTATTCTACTACAACTCTACAAAACAAACTTAGCTAGTTGATCGAATCCCTACATAGTCAAGTAAAGAACGGATTTTTATCTGAAGTCAACATTTCCTGTCAAGTAGTTAGCAAACTGTTAATTTTGTTACGTAGCAAGTTGCGCTAGCAGGAGCCGCTAACATACAGCACAGCTCTTTAGCTAGCGGGCTAAGCTAACGCCCTCTAGCTTCAACAGTAGTGACGCTAGCTGTTAACTAGCACTTACCTTTTTGATATTTGACTTCGACGCAGGATGAAAATCCTTCTTACACATAAAATTAGCGAACGACTTCCCCATGGCTGAGGCCGGTAACGTTCGCTGAGTGGAAACGTTACTGTTAGCTACCGGAGCTTACCAACTGGAGCTTAGCTTTCTACGCATGTAAACAAAATCGACGACGGAAAGAAGATAGTTTCACATTGGTGTGACCCGGGTTGGTTAAATGCGTTTTTGTGCCTGAAACACGGTGATACAGAACCGGTGGAGGTTAAAATGCAGCTCCATTATTTTTAAAACATAAACCAAAAACTATATTGTTAACTTTATTTTCATCATGTAGGTAAACAATTCAATGGATAAGGAAAATGACAGATTCAATTATATAATTATATATAGGCCTATATATAATTTTTTTAATTAAAATATTTCATGTGTAATAATAAAGCTCTCAGTGTTAAAAATAAAATTATACAAATACTCTATAACTGCCACTGCAATAATCTAGGGATGAAAAATACAAGTTTCTGAACTACGAATATGAGCCTGACTTCACGTTGGTCACGTGACTGTACTGTTTCCGTAAACTGTGACCGATGGACCCAAACAGAAACATACTAGAATAGAAACTGATACTGACTGCTCTGGCTGAGACTGGTAAGGTGGGATTTATAACGGCAGACTATATGACATCAAACATCACAGCTAAAGCTAACAATAAAGTGTAATCAAGGTGTCAGTTGCTGCTTTTGCCAGGATAACCACGTTATTTAAATCTGAGCACTGAATATGACTGTGTTAGTACTGTATGTGGCTAATCTACTATTCTTTCTCGCTGGCAGTGTGTGATTAAAATGCAGCCATCTTCATGTGACACCTTCGTGGCTCTACCTCCCTCCACTGAGGGACAACGCATCATCTTTGGGAAGAACTCTGACAGGCCTTGTGATGAAGTCCAGGAGGTTGTGTATTTTCCTGCCAGAGACTATGGTGCAGAGGAGAAGGTTGAGGTAGGTGACACACACACACACACACACACACACACACACACACACACACACACACACACACACACACACACACACACAGTTTAGCCTGTCATTGCCCTCCAACCTTCAATTTCCCACAGTGTGAAAGCTCCTTTGCTGAGTGTGCCAACTGATAATCATTGACAGTTTTTTGCCCCTGTGTCTTGTTGTTTTTTGTGAAAAGTGCACGTACATAGAGATAGAGCAGGTTGGCCACACTCACGCAGTGGTGTTGAGCAGACCGGCCTGGCTGTGGGGGGCAGAGATGGGCGCAAATGAACATCAAGTGTGCATTGGGAATGAAGCAGTGTGGGGCAGAGAGAGCGCTGATGATGATGAGGCTCTTCTCGGCATGGATCTGGTCAGGTAAACCCACATTTATTTACTCATCCTGAGGTGCAAAGGGAATTTTAATACCATGGAACCAGCTAGAACTTATTACATTTTTTTTTTGTCTGTCGGCTTTTGTCAGTTCAGAATAAATTTGTGAGATGAACCACTGACAGATAAGATGCAAAAACATAAGGGTTTATTAATCCCACAGTGGGGAAATTTGCAGTATTACAGAAGCTAAGGGAACAGTGCAAATATGTAGGGACAGATTCTCCATATGTAGAAATTCAGATATTGCACATATTCCTTTGAATGGTGAAAGTAATGCTATTGCACATGATTACTCTAGTAAAATACTGCACAGAATGATATTGCACACATTCTTGCATATATAGAAAAAAAATGCTATTGTATTGAGACTTTTTGAAGTCACAAAATATCCCTAATGCAACATGAATTTGTTTTCTATAATTCCACAGGCTTGGGCTTGAGAGAGCTGATACAGCTGAGAAGGCTGTGGATGTTATCACTGAGCTGCTGGACAAATACGGTCAGGGAGGATCATGCATGGAGGATGAAAGTGGCTTCACCTACCACAACAGCTTCCTGATCTCCGACAGGAAGGAGGCCTGGCTGCTGGAAACATCAGGAAAGCACTGGGCAGCAGAGAGAGTAGAAGGTAATCAGAAAAAGAATATTAGAAGTTTGCAACAAAAGTGATTAGGATGATTTCAAAAGACACAGTTTTGCCTGCAAAATGAAATCCAGAAAGAACCACTGAGGAAGTAGGCTTCCTAAACATGTCTGGTGCTTTATATGGTCAGTAGCAACACAAAGAAGAAAGGAGGGCAGCTGTGTAAAATATAATCTGCTCTGTGTGCACAAATATGGGAATCAAAATGCACAAAGAGTACCCACCAAAACATTAGTGGGATACTTCCACTAATGGTAAATCAAGATAAATTATATTGCTGTATATTGGTGTAGCACAGATGTACTAGACAGCTACACATTTCAAGTTCTTCAGGCTCTGTGCTTATGGACATGAAATTTAAAATTCGATTGTGAATGCTACATTAAAGTGCCAAATTTCAGCTTTACTTTTAGTAACTTTACATATGGAAAGAACTGTGTGAGTGATGTCGCCATTTTAATACAAAGTAATTAGACAAGAACGAACAACATACTTACTTACACATTTTGCCCACCAGAGAGCGCTGTCACCTTTATTTTTCAACTGAAAAATGTCCCACTTAGTGCATATTGTGTCATATCTTTTTAAAAATATTGTGAACATTTAAGGGATTTTAACACTCTATATCAATGTCAATAGTGATACTGGCCTCAAGAATACAGTGTCTAACTCGGAGTAGCTCCCAGTCCAAATGTTTTTCATGTTCATTGGGCCTTTAAGTGCAACCATCCTTTTGTCTTTGTTACTGCAGTCACAAACTAAAGTAAAACAGATTTCAAGAACCTGAAGTTGCAGAAAAACAGATGAAGAATCACATGGAAACATCATATTGCTGAGTTTTCTATTAACACGTTGCACTACTTGGACTCATGTTGAATAATAACGTTCATTGAAATGTAACAATGCGTTTTATTTTACCAGCTAATCATCACATTTTCCTCTTCTCCAGATGGATATCGCAACATCTCCAACCAGTACGGCATAACAACTAAGATAGACAAGGAACATCCAAAAATGAGGGAATATGCTGAAAGCAAGGGCTGGTGGGATGGAAAGACAGAGTTTAACTTTGCCACAGTCTACTCCTTTATGACTACAGCCAGAATAGAAGCTTCTGGGAGCCGATACTGTGAGGGGAAACAGCTGCTGGAGAAGAGCAACGGTGAGTTAATACAGAAGCCACTGTAAAAAAAACTGGGAGGAAAAAGTTTATATGACTGTTGACGCACTTGTTGTTACTGAAGGTCACCTTACTGCTGAGAAGATGATGGATATCCTGAGGGATAAAGACAGTGGCATCAACATGGAGGGCATGTTCATGTCAACAGGCAGCATGGTGTCTGTGATACCCACAAACCCTGACCTGCCAGGGGTTCACTATTTTACAGCAACTCCAGACCCTGAAAGGTACAGCACGTAATGTCACTTTAGCACATAATGCACTGTTTAAATTAATTTTTACTGCAGTTACAGAGTATTTAATAAGTCCTTCTTTTGTACATCAGGTCTGTATTCAAACCGTTCATCTTTGTGAAAAACGCTCGCCCATTAAAGGAGACGTCTTCCCCCAGTTATGGTGCAGATGACCCTGTGAAGAAGCAGCCGCGCTTCCAGAGCAAACCTGACCGCAAACATGAGTTGTTTGTCAAACATGAACTGGTGGCTGCCATCATTGAATCCCACAAGGTTTAGCTATTTAATTGAAGCCTGCAATTGACATGAATGAGATCAATGTGTAATGAAGATGTGGTTAAAACTATTGTTTTTACTTATATTTTTCTCTGTAGGACAGAGGACAGAAAATCACCAAAAGTATGAGGGAACTAGAGAAGACGACGATGAAACGAATGGAGGAGATTCTTTCACGTGGTGTTGAGGAGCCTGATGAATGGGCGGACCTGTTCTCAAAGTCTGTTCAGGAGGAATTGACCGTTTACAGCAAAAGCTGAGAAGCCTGCAACTTGATGGAACCACAAAACAGGTCTACAGTGTAGTTTACCTTTTAATAAAAAAAGGTAGAAGAACAAACAAGCTTGTATAATAAACCAGTAAATCCAACACAACTGAATACTAACTAAAATCATTATTTTTAATAATGAACAACCAAGGTGCCTGGGCAGTTAAATTCATGAATCAGATGATGGAAAATATTAAATAAAATGTTGACTTCTATGCAATGAACCATTCACCTGAAATGCTTTCAGTGCAAATTCATTATTTAATACATGTTTGAATGTGTGAATTTATTGAAAATAAAATATCATAAATAGCCAGCATTTGGGAGAAAGTAGAGATACACATTGCATTAGTAACTTTATTAAAAAGACAAATATTTACAGACATTTTCTCAACATTTATGAGTTAATAAATCAAACCTTTATATATATATATAAAAAGCCACAATCATTTAAATTTATCTTTAATTACATTATTGTGTGAGGTAAAGAATAACAGCAGCTCCAACTTTTAGGGGATTATATGAAGTAGGATTTTTTTTTCTTTCTTCTTTGCAAGTCAAGATGAAAATCTTGAAGTACAAACACCTGATTTCTTCAAGTATTCAGTTCTTGGATCATTCTACCACATTATGTTTGTTTATTTCAAATGACAGTCTTCTTTTGCTGTAAATAAATAATTAACATGGAAACATTGACAAAACCTTTTGTCCAGAACTGGCCAGTCGTTTCTAAAATGGTGTACAGGGATAACGTAGTCCTGGTAACAGTGTAAACACTGTTGTACATCAATGGCAAGTCATATTAAACCGCAGGTTACCAAAGCAACACTACTTGTGCTTAATGCTACATTAGCTGCTTAAACTACCTAAACAAACTCTTTAAACCTGATGAAAAATCATCCCCATCTTCCCTTTATTCCTTTGGTGAGTGGCTTTGGTAGAATACATTCAGCAGGAGTGGGATTTTCCCCTCTTTGTGCATCATCACACATGAAACAAGATGACAAAGTCAAATCATATTAAATTGACTTTATAATCAAACAAGCAAAAAAAGTCTCTTTTTAAAATCTTGCTTCATCCCTTAACATTAGTAATGCCTTGTTACTTAATCCAGTGTTACGTATTAACTTGCAAGAGACACTGGCACATATTAAATTAATTAGTCTCTCTGTTGTACACAACAGCAGGCGTGGCTGCAGTATTTTGACACAGTTAAGGGTTATAACTGCTATAATGGTGACTCCATTAAGCTTCACCTCAGAATAAATGTTCTAAAATATGGCTAAACAGTGTTCATCAGCATTATGGCTGCAACTCCACATCTCAGGAGTGAATCTGCTCAATAAAATGTTAAAAATAAAACATGAGCTTGTTAAAATAAAAACACAATTCCCTTTAAGACCAGTGCATAGTGGCCACATTATCCCACAGACCTGTGTGTTGCATTTCTGAAGACACACATCATCTGTCAGGCGTGGCCTGTTCCAACACCCAATTGTGAAGATGCACTGCACAATAGTGCATTATGAAATACTGTACAGTACAGGGTTGGACAAGAAATAATTCCCTGTTCGAAATGAAATGCAATTTGCTTTAGGGATAAATAAAAGTGTCAAGTCCGGCCCTTGTGTCTTATGTCTTGAAGCGGTAATAAAGGGGATTATCTTGGAAGCTGTATTCGTCCTTTATGTGCTGGAGCACGCCACCCTGCTGTAACCGTGTCCCGTAGAGCACCGCCTCCCCGCGGTCCTGAGCCAAGCCCACCTGCTGAAGCCACTCCACAAGTTCACAGCCAAGAAAACAGTCCACCACAGTCTGCTTCCCACACCTGAAAGTCAAGAGAAGCATTCACCCAAATGACTGTTGTTCTCTTTAAAGGGAAGCCACAAGAAGCAGAGAAACAGACAAGAGGCCACACACACCAAAACCACAGTGTAAGAAATAATATTTAAAATAATGTTTTTCAGGCATTGTGGTTTGTGGTTGACTGCCAGGGAAACATGTTTATTAAAGATATTTATTCATCAACCTCTGACCAGAGCAGCAGTAACACTACATGCTCTCACCTTCTCTTTTTCACAATGTCATGAAAACACTGTTGTTTGTGGTATCTGGTGAACTGGCTGCAGGTCATCCTGATGTCTTCAGGTAAATCTGTCTGCGGCTGATCTTTTTGCTTCTTTCCATACCACAGACTGTATAACCTAAACACCATTCAAAGAAAAATAAATGCATGGACACAGTGCACTTACTGTATAAACACACAGTATATATAGTGTACTGTGTGTATAAAAACCTTTAAATGTAAAAAATTAAAAATTTAGAGTATGGGACAGTTTCATAATATAAAATTTCCTTACCTCTTTTTAAATGGCAGTAAAATTAAATGCTTGTCCAGCCCAAAGAGAGCAAAGGAGAGAATTCCCTATCAACAGAAAATATAACTATCACGACTTTGGTGCTGTGTTTAAATAAATGCTTTTAAATTTTGGCAACATAATATCTGTAACACTGACCTGTCCATAGTTGGCCACAGCACAGAAGAACAGCAGCTCAAGGTAGAGTCTGCCAGGATCACGGTTAAAGAGCAACCATAAGCAGCTAGACAAGTTCTGTAATGACAGGATTTTGGAGGGATGTTATGTATGAGATGCATGCCAATCCTCTTTACAAAACCAGCTTGTAGAGCCAGTTGAGTGAAATGTTCTGCATTTGAATGTTAATTTCATTCCAATGTAGTTTTACTGAAAGAACAGTACATGTACTGAAATGCCTTAAAAACAGAGTAATTACATTTTTTCAACATTACAGATTGACAGAAATACATAATAATCACATACAACAATAAATAATAATCCATACAAAATCATTTTCTAATGGGGTTTCTGAATGGGTTTTGCAAACCCAGGTATTTAAGGACTTTACTTAAAGTCTCCCACTGACAGGAGTTCAAAATTACGCAGCTCAGCCATTTGTATCTGATTTGGTTTGTGATGCACTGAATATAATAATGCAGGCAGGCGAAGGCTGACTTCATGTCACTTTACAACTGAAAGGTGGTGGTTTACTCACAGCAAGCAGGCTGACAGTCAGAAGCACACATATGAGCAGATGACGGGTCTCTTGTCTGTCTGTAACCTGTTGGAGCTCCTCCACTTGCACAAGCAGGCAATCTGTCGACTCACACCTGCTCTCACACTGACCTGATGGGGGCAGCAGAACAGAAACTGAACATGCTACATTTTACCAACTACACGCAAAAGCACTCACATTCCTCAAATATAAAGTTACATGACTAGTGATATTACGCACTAATGTTATTTAAGTCTACTACATTTGATATTCTTACAATAGAAAAATGCATGTTAGTCAGTTATCAATACCTGCAAGTGTGGTTGGTGTGTTATTCATGTTTGTGCTGATGATCATATCAGGCATGGGCTGGGGTGGCGCACAGTCACATATGAGGCACGCTGATAAAGCAACAAAATTGAAAGTCACTATATTCATACAATTCATCTCACTTCACATTAGAAGCAGAAATAAGTATAGTAATTCAATAAAGTACTGCAAAAATAAAGATATATAGTTTCCCATTTCATTGACTGACATAAAAACATAAAAACACAAACATATTTTTAATTAATAAGTTCTATTTTCCAACAAAGGGTATTACTTATGTTTAATAATGTTTTAACAACACGTGTACTGCAACAATGTACTGGAATAATTTTATACTTCAACAGCCAAGTGTCCAACAAATGACACCGGCGTTATGATACTGGTATAGATCTATTAGCAGTTGTTGCTCACATTGTTACTGACTATTATGTTTACTACCCCAATCAACTGTTTTAAGTTTACCATGACTCAGCTGTCACATGTAGCAAATACAAAAACATTTACTGCCTTCCTGACACTCATTTTGTGGTTCATCCATTTAAAGGAAGTTAAGTTCTTAAAGATGATGTGTTCAATGTGGAATTTAACTTGTCAATTTATCATATTACCTCCAGATAAATACACCCAACCTTTTTTCAGTCGTCTTCATTGTTTACTTTGAGAAGGGGCAGGAGGAAGGGGCTGATCACATAGAGGTTGCATTATGTGTCAGTTGGGTGTAGACAGTTTGAAGATAAGGGCTGGCCTTTGGATCATTGATTTAACTCTTCATTAACACTCAAACCTGCGCTTAAACAACTGACAGTATGTTGTATGTTCCTCTATTCTGCTTTACTAATTATTATGCTAGTTTAATCACCAACTTTTAGTACTTTGAAACCTGGTCTTTATTCAGTGCCACCAACGTAACAGGAACAAATGGTCAGTTGTTGTTATAATAATAACAACCTTAAATGGTCTCAGTAAGAGAAAGTACCTCTGTTGAGGTCTCCTGAAGGAGGAACTGGCTCAAACAAAGTCTGGCTTTCTGGTTCAACTTCAGACAAAAGATCCTCTTCAGATGAAGAAATCCCCTCTTGGCTATGGTCATTTTGGGCCCAGCTTCCTCTACTGAGACACACAAGAGACCCTCCTCCCAGGATTATGCTGAGGGCAATGACAACTGTGGTGCAGATTATCTGACAGAAAACACACAAACAATATGCAGACTTTTAAGTAATTCTGTTATTAAATGGCAAAAAAAAAAACATGAAAATGTTTTCCACAAGCATTGTTACCTGGTGTTTGCCGTAGAAGCAAGATGCAATAATTGTGTCAGGCATTTTTTCCCCAAAGATGAGCAAAACAGCAGTTGCTAAAGCTGGAATCCTGTTAAAAGATGTTCAACAGTTCAACATTTCCCTGAACCAAGTGAATGACATGGAATTGCAGATTCAATTTGAAGGAATGTTTGTTTGAGCATTTATTCAGCACAGTACTTTTGACCTATCATTTTGGTGGTATCTTCACTGACACAACTCTAAGTCAAACTGCCTCACAGTTGAGTTCTACCATAGTGCAGACAAACTAGTTATGGCTCTGCCTTTTCGTGTGCTAGACAAACTAGTTTAGTTTCATTTTTAATTGTGACTCACCCCCAGCCTGCAATAACCAACATGCCTGGTGAAACTTTCAGATCCTCAAACCTTTTCAAGAGCACAATTGAAAGTGCTATTAAACCTAAAACAACAAAAAGACTGCATTAATAATTAACAATCAAGCTTCATATTTTTGAGTTCACCAAGATAAACGAGTGCAGTTCAGTGTGAGGTTACTGTGGATGGATGTTTGTGTGCATACCTGGCCACATATAAGTGCTGTAGAGGGAAGTACATAATACTGTGAAAGTCAAGACCTGCAGGATGAAGCTGTCTCCCTTCACCACAAAGTTCCACAGGATCATTCCAATGCAAGTTAGAAACTAGAGACCATAAAATAACAAATGCAAGCATTTACTGGTGTGAAGTTATCACCAGGTAGATTTCCTTTGTCAATTTAATCATGGGTAAAATACATGTGACAGTATGCTTACCTGTGCCAAGAAAAGGTTGACTGTAAAAATGTGAGGTAACCTCTTGAATTTCTTACTTAAAAACATGACAGCAATTGTCCACACCTGTCAGAGAAAACATGGACATTTTCAATGATACATGTTTAAGAACACAAAGACTGTTGCACATTTTGTAAACATAACTAGAATTGAACATGTTTATTCATTTTCCGAGCAAAGTGGAAGGGAAAGTATTCAGAAGAATGACATACTGTATTAAAAAAAGGAAACACTGAAGAAGAATAAACAAATATTTCATCATTGCAAAACTTATCACTTTATAGCAGTGAATTCCAAGTTCCTTAAAAGGAGCGCTTAAAGTAAGAAAGAGGAAGTAGGTCGACGAATCAGTCAAACATCTGCTCACCCACACATCCTCTAAATGACTGAGACTTTCAACATTAGCCTGCCACAGTTGTGCAAACTTCTAACAAGAAACTGTTTTGTTTTTCCCCTTTACTTTTTCCACGTAATGCAAAAATAAATGTCACAGTGAATAATGCCAGGTTATGGAATATACAATGACCATGGCAAATCATGGCAGCCCAAACTGCTATCAGTAACAAAGTGGAACATGTTATATAAGCAATCATGTTATGAAGCAATTTTGATTTCTCTTTGACCCCGGTTTCCACACACCGAGACAAAATTAAAGACTCCACTGATAAAAGGTCACTCATAAAAGATTAGCCAATAACAAGCTGACATATCCCACACTAAAGTGTGTAGTTTTGACTCACCAGTGCAACCAAGCTCACAATGCTTATGTTAAAACTGACATTCTGGAGTGAATTCATTAAAAGTTGAGGATCCATCCAATTCATTGTAAGCAACCAGGCCGAAACGTACATTATTGGAGCTGAGAGAAATGTGCTGATCACCATCCCAGAGGTTACCTGTTAGGAATTAGAACAAAAAAAACATGTACAGTGAGCTATAAAGAAAAAAAAAGAAAAAAAAAGTTGCTGAACGGCAGGTACAAGGTTGGCAGATAGTTGTAAACAACTCACAACTTCTAGCTCTGCATTATAATAAACAGCGTAGATGGCCACACTTGGCGCAGTAGGAAACACTCCATAAAGAAAGGCATAATCGGAAAGGCTGGAGTGGTTCAAAGCGCTGGTGTTGCTGTTGTCCAACAGGTTCACCATATCCTTACAAATCAGGGGCATCAGCAGTCTGAAAGTAAAAACAGAAGGCTGACGTCATGTACCACTATTTGCAGGGTAGGTTAACACTGGTGTGCACTGCAGTATTTTTACACACTTGCTATGATCATGCTACACACTCCTGAGACCTCTTAATGTGTCATATATGTGGTAACAGTTCGAAGCCTAAAAAAGGTCGGAGTCATCAGCACAAAACAACATGATGGGAGCACTTTACAGAGCTCTAACCTGATGACTTGCTCTATACTCCCACGGCATGCCTCAATATAATAACAAAACAAATATGTCTTCCATAAAATGACCTTAAGGTACAGAAAAGCCTGAATGACTTCCACTCACAGTTTTGCTGTAAGGAGTAATATCAGTGTCACGACTGTGGATTTGGTTAATTTCCTCAGCTGGCCCACCATGGTCAGACCCAAGTAGAACAGAGCTGCTCCCCCAAAAGAGTTGGCCAGGCCATCCACAAACTCGGCCATGAAGGCAGGAACTGTCTGGTGCAGGACAAAGTGGGCGATGATGCCGATGACAACCATGAATACTATGGGATTCTTTAGGACCTGTAAAACTACATGTCCCACGATCCGTAGTTTGCTCTGTTGGTTGTTTCCCTGATCTTTCCACTTCTGGACCTCGCAGAAGGCAAAGCCGATGGGGTTTAGAAACATCAGGGACACCGGGGCAACCAGGTAGATATACTGGAGGTACTCCGGGTATGTGCTCTTGTATAGGGCTTCAACTGTGGATGAAAATGAAAGTAAAATGTTTAAGGAATGATGCCACAAGATTAACAAAACATACCTGGCATAACTAACTTGTTAGTGTAGTGCTTGTGTGTAAAACTTTGTCTAATTTTCACACGAAAAGGTTGCATAGGACCTGCAACCTGTAGAAAAGATTAGACATGATGCCAATTTATCAGCACTGGGTACAGGAATGCTCTATTTAAGTAGGCTTGCATCATGCACAACAGTTAATATCTGCCTTGACATGTCCCACCATGACAACTACTAATCAAGTATGCAACTAGTATCATGACTCTTAATAACCTTCTCTGTAAGCGGTGGAGTTTCTTTCAGACTTTCAACAGGAAGCAGGCCAACAGTTCCAATATTAAAGATTGTAAAATTAGAATGACGGAACAGAAACATGAGCTACTGAAGCGACAGCAAAACAAAAGGCACTTTTTGGAAATGTCACCAATGTAGACTATGTAGTCTGAGTGAAGTATGGCTAGAAAACAGGCTCATGCTGCTATAAATTCTGTGTCACTGGAATTCTGCAATCTGCAATACTTTCTGCAATCAATTTTAAAATCACTCTATTTGAAGTTTACAAATTTGTCACTTATTCAATCAGGCTTAACGTTTAACGTAAGCGTCTCTAAAAGAACAGTGTAACTTTTTTTTCCCCCTTCAACTGCTTCAGTTAGTCCAGTTTTGGTGGATATTACGTGTTCACATCTCCACTTCAAACACAGGTAGTAATAATCACCTTTTTAGATGTGTTTATATTCCTACAAATGTTGGTGTATGAGCACAAACTAATAAATCTCACTTTGCTCTGATATGACGCACACTCAGGAACATTTTTGCAGGAACTCAATGCTGCAGTGATGTCGAATTCTGTTTGCTAACTCGGTTTACACCATAACAAACTGATAATTATACGTTTGGTTTGGCGGATGGGAAAGCTTTCAGACAGCAGTACTGCAGTTGCAGCGGTTGATGAGAAGCAGTGTGGGTGGTGGGATAAAAAGCTTTATATTCACCTATAGGATATCCCAAAGCAAAGTCATTGCTTTGGGTGGCGAATATGGAGAAGAGCCCGGCCTTACTGTAGCGGCTGTCCGGGCTGGCAACTATGAGTGTGAGGACGCAAACAATGAAAAACACAGACACTTTGGCGATGAGGATGCTCCAGAGGAAAGGCCAGATGACATTTCCAAAGTCCAGCAGCACCATGTTCTTGAACAGCAGTGCTGGCAGAGCAAACTTGGACACAAAGTTCCCCAATCCTTTGGCCTGGGTCGAGGTGATGATGTTTGCCCTTCCTGCGATGTACCCGCATAATATTATCCCAAAGCACTCCAGCAGAGCAGGGAAGAGCTTGTCTATGGACATGCTGGAGGAGACAGCAGAGGTCTCAGGGTCCTCTTCCTCCCCATATGAGAGGTTAAAGCTGATGGCTGTGCTTTGTGCCTCCATCGTGGTCATCCTCCCGGTGCTGTCAGCTGTCACGGAGGGTTTATGGTCATGTTAGTGTCCGTTACAGCCAGACACTGGAAGTAAAGGACAGTGAGGACTTTAAGTAGCAGCAACAACAACCGTTAACATGGCTGGTTCAAAGGTAATCTGATAACACACAACTTCATACGCAGCGCTAACCGCGTTTAAATCGTTACACGTTAAAATTAGACATTTTAGAGAGGTTGTAAAGTTGTTAAATTAAAGTTAGTCGACAAGAAGTGCGTTTAGGCAGTTATTAAAATTGCTCTCACCTCTCTGACAGCGGCCGTGTCCTCTCATGCCCCATGTGTCAGTCATGTTTGTAGGAGAAGCTAAAAGAGTTAGCCGGCTAGCTAACGTTAAACTACAAACACGGAGAGGGACAACTTACATGACCAAAGTTTACCCTCCACTGCCTCAAACTTGTCCAAATAACGCTAAACTAACGACACATGTTGGTGTAGTCTTGTACAGGCACTGCTAAAGATCCCTCCCAGCACCTTTCATAAATCCCTGATTTGTCAACACGTCTTCACCAATCAGGTTTTCATGAGGGACAGAGGAGGAGCTGAGTTCAGTCTGACTGACTGAAGGCAGGAAACACAGTGTTCAGCTGTTATGCAGGAATGAACCTGCGTCAGTTACATAACATAATTTACATACAAGCATATTAAATTTCCCTTTTGTCCTGGTGTATGAGGCCCAAATACAATCCCTACCCAGACTATACACCTGGTTAGTATGGGCTTGGTTGGCCTTCTTCAGTTTATACCCAAAGGTTATTAGTTATTAGGGTTAGGCTACATTGTAATAAATAAATAAATATAGATATAAAAAAGAGTAATGTTTTGAACACTGTACTGTTGTATATTAAGGATTGGAAAATGGTAATCATTTTTTATTTTATTTTTTTTATTTTATTTTATTTTTTACAAATTTTCCCTACGCTGTTAAATTACTGATAATAACTGGTAAAATCCCAGAGAAATATATTAATTTACATATTTTACCTAAAAATAAAACAGGCTGTAAGTATTCCCACATCAAAAATCTATATTTTTACAGATATATATATATAAAAAACAGGCCAAAACTCTTTTACAATATTTGACCCAAAATTTTTATTTATTTATTTTTATTGTATTTAAGTGGGCAAGATATTATTATTTTACAGATATTTGCTGGTACACTATTTTAATCACTCAAATGCCCTTGCAAGCTAATCAAAACCAGACAACAACGAATCATGAGCTAAATAAAATGTATGATTGGCTTTTTAAAGATAAGCTGTCCTTGAATCCCCTAACAAAAGGAAACAAATGTTATTGTGACAAGATTCACCAACTAAATTTTGTTATTGTTTATCAAGTCTGATATTCTGAAGTTAAAATATCTTTCTGTCATGTCAAGTGTTTTATCACAATTTCACAGCAGAATATTTGCAGCAGTGACATTATTGTTTGTATTAATGTTTCCCCATAACTACAGTCTATAATAACTACATAAAGAACATGACCTCTCTAACCCAACACCTACCAAATTGTGCCAATATGTAACGAGTAGCAATGAAAACACATTTTGTTGCTTTATTTTAAGTTGCTGTAGTTAAATAAGCTATAATTAGGGCATAGACCGATTTTTATTTTATATTATTATTAATTTGACTATTGTCAGTCACCCAAATTATTATCAAATAACATTCATGAAAACAAGTATTTCCAAGGCTTGCCTTTACATATGATTACAGTCAAACAAATCATATAAATAAGACTCCACTCCTCTCACTCTGATACAAAAGTGAAACATGGGCTAAGAACAAAAAGAAAGTGGAATGACCCTACTTTTCCAAGACGACAGCATCTCACATTTTATAATTATTTTACACAGAAATAAACTTTAAAATGCTAAAATGACCTGGTTAAAATCGAATGAGTGCTGGACTGGACTAAAGCCTTAGTATGTCAAGGTCTGAACAACGCCTTTGCCTCTGGCTTATACAATGTCACTTTATCTGTATATCTCAATTGATAGTGATATGCTCATCTGAGTCAGCAGTTTTTCCATTCAGTTTAATTCTATTTACACAGCACCAATTCACAACATGAGTCATCTAAGGACACTTCACAGAGAAACCCAAGAAATCCGATAATTCCCTCTGGGCATGCACTTGATGTCAATAGGAAGAAGAAAAAAAACTCCCTTTTACCAGTAACAGGAACAAACCTCCAGAAGAACCAGACTTAGAAAGGACAGCTATCTGCCTCAACCAGTTTGTCTGAGGTTAAAGGAAAGAGAAGGAAAATGATAGCAGAGAGAAACAACAAGCAATGCACAAGAGAACAGAAAGCACTGGGGAGGCTGGAGAGGCCAGTAACCACAAATCAGAACATAATACCAGCAGAGAGGACAGAACACAAATTATGGGAGAAAGAAGACCGAAAATTAATGCCATGGGGTAATGAGGAGAGGTGCTCAGTGCATCATGGGAATAAGTAAGTAAAGGACAACTCAGGGTTACCTGAGCTGGCCGTAACAATACGCTTTATCAAAGAGCAAAGTTTCAAATCTAATCTTGAAAGTGGAGACGGTGTCTGCTTCCTGAACCCAAACTGGAAGCTGGTTTCTGATAGCTAAAAGCTCTGCCTTCCATTCAACTAATGAGAACATTAGGAACCCCATATAAGCCTGCACTCTGATAGTGAATTGCTCTATTGGGATAGTACAACAATAATATGTTTCAGTGCACTCACAACAACCACATCAGGACCAATGTTCACTTCCAGTCAAGTAGTCGCATGACCAGCCAACACTATGTCATGACCACATGGGCAGTTTGCACCACACATTACCAAAACCGTCCATTCCAGGTCATGGTTTCTGCACCCACAAGGATAAATATTGATTCCCAAGGGGTATTTGTACCCCAGAGGAAGGCCTACTTTTGGAGTTGAAAGAAGGTACAAAAGGTATAGCTCAAGTATTTGCAATTACATCTTGATTTTAAATATGTAGCTTACATACATCCTGTGTCCTATGTAACATCTAACATTTCTGTGTTGAAAAATTTAAAACAATGAATAAATGAAAGCTAAAAAATTAGTGAAAAATAGTGTTAAAAGTAATTTACAAACAGCTAAAAGCTAAACTTTAATGAGTAACGAAGAAGCTACAAACAATAGATTAATGAATGGAAATAATAGCTTAGCAGTTTAAATATCTATCTATAAGAAATTCCCTTTTCTATAATCAGAATTGTTAAATAACATCCAGTTTAAAATCAATTCAAATAAGCACACAGTGGGTGGTATCAGTGCACTTGGGTTCGTCTGACTGGATTGTGGAGGTGTATCACATAAAGAAAAGATAAAAGGAACTACTGTAATTCTGATGTATTGCCACCGTGATATGTGCATTTTAATGGCAGAACATAAATTCTACTAATCTATAAAACCCCCAGATTCCTCGAACTCAGCATCCTACTTGAAAGTTACCTATGCAGCACGTAGAAAAGATTAGGTGAGGCCTGCGTCACACTCAGTTATCAGAACAAATAGTCTTATTGGGTTTATGTTAATAAAAAAATAACATTCTGCTGTGACTTAATCAAGAGCTGTGGATCCAGCAGATAAGTAACCAGGAGAAAACAGTTTAGAACTGGAAGTGCAAAGCTGCAGAATCTGCATACGAATTTGACTGTCAAATAGAGGATTGGCAGATAAATATATACAATGGAAATAGTGCTTTGGGAAACACTCGTAAAGAAAGGTATAACTGGACTAACAGACACCTTGTGTTCTTACAAACCAGGGGCAAGTATGTGCTAAAACACCACATTCATGTATAATTACATTAAACAAAATTCTCTACATGGACTGTTAGATATCAACAACATTAACAATGTGTTACTGTATGTCAGGAAATAAAGGATTCTGCTACATACGTCACAGTCAAAACAGTCACACTGCAAACTGGCAGAATCAGTTTATTACATGTCTATAAACATGTCAAGCAAAACTGCACAATATTCCAAAATGTTAGACATCTTCTGAATTACTTAAACATTTAATTTGAACACATGTACCATCCCATCCCCATAAGAAAAAAATATATAGTTCTGTCAAAATATGTTGATATAAGTGCATGAAACAGGTTCTTATACAGTACATACAAAACAGGATCCTTCTTCAAACTCTATAAAGCAAACAAGCAGAGACTTGCACAGACAGTATAGACTGTAGGGCGTAAACAGCGGCTTCTAAAACAAAGGTAACATGTTCCACATTGAGCAACGAACTGGCCATCTGAGGAGTAAAAACAGTAAAGCACAGGCCTTTAAAGCATGCTCAGCTCAATGAGGCGGCCTGCGAACACCCCTAATGTGCCGATTAGACACACAGCCATGAAGACACACAGCAGAATGTGATCCAGCACCATGGCCACAAACTTCCACTCTTCGGCAGCCTGGAAAACAGAGCAGGGACAATGTGTCACATATGCATAAAGAGAACCGACTGTAAAGCCACATTAGAAACACTTTTTATAATAAGAAAGGTTACATTGTTGGATTCCTCATCTGATTTCATGGTTTCTGCAATGTACTTGACTCCTTCAATGGCACTGCGGACATCTGGATTCTTTGTGATGGGGGACTGGTAGGGAACTGCAGAGGCCTGGTTGCCAGAAATATCTGAGATGTCAAAGTCACCGCCGTAGATGGTTTTGGTCTGCTTTTCTTTGCCTGGACGTTTCATCGTTGAGAAGAACATGATGTTGGGGATGGTTTCGATAAAAACCTGCCATAAAAAAAAAAATGCACACTGTGTCAAAGAGTTCAACATCAGAGCAGTTGGATGAAGAAGAAAAACACAGCAAAACACATATTCTGTCTGGTACCACTAGATGGCAATACAATGCAGAGGGAAAAAAGATGGTTCTCTGAAACAGTCAAAGCTTGGTGAGACTTATTCATTTGTAATCATTCAGCTCCACAGTTCCCCTTTACTCCCTTGTGCTCACTTTGCGGACCCAGTCTGGCATTGTGTGAGTGCTTGGGGAGCGGTGGTGGGTGTTGATCACAATGACAGTGATGATGATGGACGCGATGACAAACACCATGGTGAAGAGCATGTACTTCCCAATGAGCGGTACAGCGCTGGAGGTGGAGGGGATGAGCTCCACGATGACCAGCAGGAACACAGTCAGAGACAGCAAGACCGAGATGCTGAGAGTCATCTTCTCACCTGGAAGGCACAACACACCATTTTTTTACTGCTCCTTTTGTCTTTTTTAGTTTGTCTGAAAATCACCAAGAGGCACAGAACATCAGAGGCATGCTGCAGTGGAAGAAATTTTTGTGATCAGTCGACATTTAGACTGACGGTTTCCACCTGAGAGGTCAGGATCCAATTAGAACAGTTGTGAAATGACTGAGAATAAAATGGACTAAACAGTTTCACTTCAAAGTCCATCGAACAGCATGCAATCTTCATCAGCAGATGGATTTTGCTCATGAGAATGATCAAAAGCTTCAAATCAGCTACTGAAAGGACCTTGAGGTGACAGTGTTTTTGCAGGCGCTGTGTGGAAGATCACAAAAAAACTTGTAAACTTGGAGAAAAAATTGCTACACAATGTTTCTTCAGACGTTCCTCTAATGTTTGATTGTCTTGTTTGCTATTTCTGACCTCTTCTAGTTTAGAAATCGTTCAATTGACTATCCAAAAAAATACCCTTCACTCAGGGAAACTGGTTCTAACTGGTATAAGAGGTACATAATGTGGTCATTTTGAAGGACCTTAAGGAGAAAAGGATGTTGCTCAGATGTTAAATATCACTGAACTGGGATGTAGTTTGAGGTGACAAGCTGTGTTTTCAGCAGTATATTATAATGTAAATTTTACAGGCAATAAAAACTTCTGTGCCATTTTAACACATTTTAAATCCTTGAAATCAGAGTTGCAAATGTGCTGCTGCCACATTTAACTATGATCATGCAGTCTTGATACTCTGCCACAAGGGAGGGCTGTTGCTATAGTCCTGCTTTCCTGAGTCCCTTCAACTAATCAGAAATTCGCCTCTAGAATTTATAAGCCAGCACAATGATTGCATTGTTCACCCCTATTAACAAATCACCATCACGAAAAGTGAGAGGCAGCTCATAAAACTAGGACCTGAACAAGTAAACAGATTCTGACACCGTTTCACACCAGCAAAATGCAAGAAGTGTTTTTTATTTATTTCTTGTTGTTCAGTAAGATCAGTTATCCCAGAGAGAGCGTCTTTTGGCACCAGCTTCTCCTCCACACTATCCTGTCAGCAGCCATATCAGAAACAGGGATCAAGTGATGTATTATACATTAAAGCAAAGGCCTGCTTTCAGACATGACAGCACAGAGGGACTCTGGGTAATGAGGCAGACCTACACACTGGGAACACGGCCAGATGTGCACATAAGCTGTGCAGTTCCTGTTGCAGCCGATGGATGCTGGGGCGCTTAAGACTGACGGGCAGCATCAGATATGAAGATCTGTCCAACATGGTGCCAGTTTATATTATTAGTGTTGCAAGTATAAAGTGGATACGATCTCATTTTGACAATTTGCACATTCGTGTGGTGTTTTTGCATGTTCCTTATATATACGGTCATCATCTGTATACTTTTCAGGTGAGAGTGTCATATCTGGACTACTTTAATGGCCACTTAAGGAGTGATTGTGGATTTAATATATTGTTACAGTCAGCAGCCAGTTAGCTTATTTTAATGTCAAGACTGGAAATGGGAAAACAGCTAGCTGGTTTTGTCTGAAGTTAAAGTACCTTTGTCCACATAAATGATCAATTTCTGCATTAAAATGTCTTAGATGTAACTCTACACTGTTTCGACCTCTCCTACACTTGCTGCAGCTCTGGCACACCAGCTCACCTATGGCTTTGTTGAAGAAATTCAGTCACATATGTTTAAACTGGAAAAGATTACTGAAGGATAATAATCATACAGAAAGCCCCAGCCTGCTGAAAATGCCTAGCCATGGTGTGGACTGCTTATTTTGCTCATGATGTGTCTTTTAGCATATAAAAAAAGACCATATTGTCATATAACCAAGGTAAAAACCTTGATTTTCACTAAAGAGAATCTTAATGAAATGCCAGCACCTCTAAAGCAGTAACTAACTAACAAATCAAATCTGAACAAAAATCAAAGTGTGAATAGTGATAGTTTTAAAGGCTATGTTGTGGACTATTTTCCTAGCCAGGCTCACCTTCTGGAGTCTTGTTGTCACTTGTTGGAGTTGTTGGAAGAAGGATTTTGTTACCTTCGTACATAGTCGGGCTCACTGTTTCCCCCTGCTCATGGCCTTTATGCTAAACTAAGCTAATTGGATGCTGACTGTAGCCTCATATTTAGGTAGACAGAGTGACACTAGCCTTCTCATGTTTGTCTTGGAAAGACAGCACACAATGCGTATCCTCAAAGGTTGAACTATTACCTTGCATGTACTATTTCCGTTTAGTTTAGTGATATGTTTGCTTGGAAAGTCAAATACAACTTCTCGAAATGCAGATTTAACTTGCTACTTACTTGCATTGGAGCAAGCAGCTTATATCCTCCCTGATGATCAAATTAAAGTGTGTGAGAGAAACTTAGAGAAATGTATAACTTATTATAAGAGTTATTGTCAAGAGCTTCTAAAAACAATGTTTAAATGATGTTTTCTGTTACATGCCATGTAGTTGCTGCTTGTTATGAGTGTAAACTTACCAGAGTCTGTAGGAAGATAGAAGACCAGGCCAGTGAGGAAGGAGAAGAGCATGCAGGGGATGATGACGTTGACGATGAAGTACAGTGGAAGCCGCAGCATGAGGAAATGGTAGGTAATGTCCAGGTAGGGGGTGTCAGGGCAGCAGGCGTAGTACACCCAGTGCTTCCAGCCGCGAAAATCCTTCATCACCCACTCTCCACTCTCCATGAAGTGACTCAGGTCTGGGCGGTCACTGTCCTGTGGGGAGAAGCAATACACATGGAAATTAGTATTTTAGGTTCTCCATTTTTCACATGTATCAGTCTCAGTTATTCAACTGTTTCTATGTGCCGAAGTTATTTTAGGTATTTTGTTTTTGTTGGTAAAAAGTTGCCTCAATTTTTTTGCTTGCATTCAAAAGTGATCGTTAAATAAAATGCTAAACTGTAATGGCTTTGTATGTCTACATTCAAACTCAGAGCATGAATCTACAGGCGGGAGATGGTGGCTTCCCAGCTGGAATTTTAGCAGGATAACCTTCTCTGAAGAAATGTTAGACCATTACGCACTAATATTTCTAAAAAATTCTCTTAATGTTGCATTGAGAATGTCCTCTTTATGTTATAATGTAATATAAAAAAAAAACGTTCTATAATGTGTTACCTCAGCAGCATCCCCAAAACATCCTCAGGACATTGCAGACAAAATGTTTTATCTTTGTTAATATATCACATCACAACAATGTTGTCATTGGAGGAAACTGTATCACTGACAACATTCTCCAAACATTCTTTAATTGTTGCAGTTTATGTCTTAGTTGACCTTTAACCTTATAGGAACATTATTGGAAATGATAAATATCTTTGAAATGTTCTTTTCAACATTAAACTAAAATGTTTTCTTTAAAACATTATTACAGTTTGTAGGTAATGTTAGTCAGTGTTGTGGGAACATTTCCTGCCACCAAAGTTAGCAGAAAAACTGAAAGCAGGAAGGAAACATGTAACTTGGCAAAGGCAACAAAACAAGCCGTCTTATCAGCATGTTGTCTTTGTTGAATCAGTACAAAAACCTGTGTAAAAATGATGAATTGTGTTATTTAGAGAGCTTTATGGGTGCAGGATTTTTTTTCCCAGGTTATTTTTTATGCTAAACTAAGAGGCTTCATATTTACATACAGTTACGACAGTGACATCAATCCTCTCATCTAACTCTAAGCAAAAAAGTAAGTATTTGTGGATTAAGTGGTATTACAGGATTGACGACGACCAGGTTTCCATCGTACGTCCAGGTGCCCAGCTTCATGCTGCAGTTCTGGAGGTCAAAGGGGAAATGCAGCACAATAATCTCACAGTAGCTCTTGAAGATGGCAGGTGGGTTCCACGTGATCATCCCCGTGTGCTCCAGCAGCACTTTGGTCTCATGAACGATGGCAAAGTCACCGTCAGCACTGCGGGCACACACAAACACAGGCAGCGTCAACATGGGGGATAATAAGCTAAATGTTAACGCAGGGGGACATCAGTGCCCGAGGATGGGTGAGGTTGGCACAAGTTGTTGTCACAGCAGAGCTGGTTGTCAGGGAGAAACAGCAGTGTGTCAGACGCAGCATATGGTGTGAAGAAGGAGGGGGGACCCTGCGAAACAGAGGCCAGATTTAGCCTGATGAAATCTGAGCTTTCACACGCTACAGACGGTGGTATAGGAAAGTGTGATTCAAAATGTCACTGACAGCTGCGTTGATTGTTTCTAGACGTCGGGATGTTTGGGTCACTCAAAGCTTATTGTAGTGAAAGAAAAAAGAAAAACAGAGTGGATCAAATATAGCCTGATAGCATACTTGTTGTAGAGAACCAGATCAGGACGCCAAATGTCAGTGGAGGGGACTCTGATCTTTTTGATGCCACCATAATCCTCTGGGTTCCACTGCAAGTTCACATCTTTCCATTGCTGAAAAAAACAGACATGGAGAGACAGAACAAAGGAAAGTAGTTCAGCAAATACAACCATTATTGCGGATTTAATACAAATATGTGAAAGAAAGCAAATATAAGCAAAAAACACACAATGAATTCTGTGTTAATACATTCTCATTTTGTAGAAAAAGAATTAAAATTTCTATAGGAATTTTCCAAACTAATAAAAGAATGATGCACTTGATGTTTTGCAGTTATTTGAAGGTTGATTAATCTGTCTCTTTGGCATCAAACTTTATAAAGTCTATAGAGCAATGATACTGAATTAAATCCAACAAAACTCATTCTGGTACCAAAGGATTAAAGCAAGACCTTTGACAAAACACAATCAGTGCAGCACAAGACCAACATCTGGCTCTGGCCTTTATAGAAGAGATGGAAAAGGAAAGAAACTACATTTGTGCAACATGCTTTCCTTTTTAAGTAGTATTAGTGAGGTTTTCTGCAAAATGATGGCTCGTGCAATGTCGCTCTTTTCTGATATCACAACAAAAACATTAAACATATGAATCAAACCTGTTTGAGTCGCACGTTGCTGCTGACGATCTGGTTGACCTCATCCTGTGGACGGAGACGAATATGTTTAGACAGCTGATGACAAGGAATCTTAATACAGATGGGGGTGATATACGGTGACACGAGACCTCACCACGCTGATGAGTTGGATGAGCTGAAGGCCCACGGTAACAACCACCGGGTCCTTGAAGTGATTGACGGGACGGACAACCTTATTGTAACCAGTGAAAAGGGTTTTAACCAGACGTGTTTCATCAGAGGAGGCCCAGACGGCACCTAAACAAACAAACAAGGACAGCCGTATACTTATTTACTGATGGATTTCTTACATTTTGAATCATTTAGACAGTGAATATTGCTTTTGAGGGGCAGTATGACTCTCTGAAGTGTGCTGGAAAGTTGTTGTGACGTGCCTAAATAGTGATATTGCTTTAAGACCATCTGATACCCGAGCTGAGTTCATTTAATGTGACTTGAAAATAGATGTGACAAGTTCCATAGTATGGGTGTATCATGTTTGTGAACATAAGCACACAACGGACCCACTTTTATATGATGTGGTTACAGTGTGTGTAGTCAAGCTCAATGCAAAAAACATCACATTTTATGATTTAGAAAAGCTGATGTTTTAAACTAACAGATTGCTAAAGCTCATAGGATAGATATCCATAAAGAAATGCATTCAAGCTCATGTTCTTAAACCTGCAAGACTCAGAAAATGTTCCATTTGTTTTTACATATGCTCACCGATTTGGATTTGGTGTCTAAATTTGGCAATACTCCATTTAAACATGTGACGGTACCCCCGTACAGGTTGTTAATAGAGATATTCTTTTGCTATTTCCGCCACATATCTGTCACAAGCCAGAGCAGGATCCCCTTTCATTTTTTTTCGGCTAACCTTGAAGTGAAGGTCATTTACAGCAACATGCTGTTTGAATGCTTGAATGATTCTGGACACATTCAACAGAGTAAACTAAGAAACTGCCTGTCCATAGATATGCAGGGGACTCCATGTGGTGAAACGCCAAAGAAAACAACATACAGGTTGTTGCCACTAAATTTAAATTTGATCATTAGTTTGGTCTTTGAATTGGATCGTAAAATCAAAAAAGAAAGGGTTTAGTAAATATATTTATCTGTAATTATGACTTTTTCTAACTTCATTCAACACAAAACCTAATTTAAGTAAACAGAAATACATTTTAACATATATTTTCTGTATTTAAAACAGCTTCTTACCTGCTAGAATGATTAGATGAAAAATGAAAAGCACAGTATTCATTCTTGACAATAAACTCAGGCATCCAAAACCAAGATCCGACCTCAACACGCTGCCCGTTGACCACTTGAGAATTAAAAAGGCTTTGACCCACCTAAAACATTCTTTCAACGCTGGCAAATGACTTACTGTACAACCTCCAGGCTCTCCACTGGCAGCCTTGTTGTTATTGTCTGACAGCGGATGTGAATGAGTGGTTGCCAATGCTTGTCATTTGAGAGGACCACATTCTTTGTCATCTGTTATGGGATCAACGTGCCAGAGTAATCCAGCACTGAAATATCCCACCGTGAAGATGGCCACACACAACTTCGGGGTGCAAAGGCACGACACATGCTTTCTGCTGTCCGTTTTTCCTGTATCTGTGATAAACTATGATTTGCAGCCTTAAAATCTTTACATAATCTAATCTTTACATCTTATATACAGGCTCCTGTAATGGAGATTACATGGGAAAATTTAATTGAGTTTGAGTTTCATTAGAAGCTTTTTCATTTTGTGCAGTGCATGGCCAGGCAACATGCTTTTACTGGAGGTTAACTCACATAACACAGAGCTTGGAATTACAATTGAGTCTTCATGTACTGGCAATATGGAGCAGTCCTGAACAGTGGTTAAAGTAACTAACATCAGAATATTACTTGTTGGATAGAAAAAAATCTGGAATTTCGTGAAACTTTATGAATGTTAAAAAAATAAAATAAAATCCTACATGACATGTATGTATGTGAACACATGTGTAATGCAAATCTGCGATATATTCATGTATATGTATGTAAGGCTCCACTGAACATGAATCCCGAAACCTTAAAATGAGACTTGGGGTAAGTAGGATTGAATAAATCCATTGTGAATGCTTAGCTAGACGGGTGTTGGATAAGAAGAGAGAGAAAGTGTTTTTTGGGTACCAATGGTTTGAGTTTTTTTGTTTTTGAGTAATTCTATATGCTTAAACTTTTTTTTTTTTTTTGGCCTTTTTTTTTTTTTTGGCCTTTTAGGGACTTTTATTATCACAAATGTCTTTGTCTATGTACATATCTGACAGCCTCTACTGGTTTAGCAGTTAAAACTAGATTACATATAATTACATTAATAAACACTTATACTTAAAAAGCATTTATTAATGTTAATATGCTGCGTACATGTGCTAAATAGGGAGACATAAAGATTCATGTGTTCAGTAGTGACCTTTCCATGTGGATGATGAAGATTCATCCTTTTTTTTGTGAAAATATTCCCACAGTGTTACATGTTTGAGAAATCCAGTTAGCTAAACATAAGAAATAAAATCAGATGATTCTGATTCTCAAACAGCTTTGTGTTTCCTGGGGTCCAGGTGTTAAACCCACCAATCCCTTCTCTGCTCCTCACCACGCCGCCCTGCGGGACCTGTGATGGGTCAAGCAACTCAATTTCCTCACATCCCCGATCCGTTCAATCAGCCAGCCACTCAACCACAGGCCTCATTCATCTCACTTAGGGACAAATGACCATTTTGGCAATATGTGAATTAAGAGAGATTTGTCTCAACCCTCCCCCCTCTTTCTCTCTCTCTGCCTGCAGTCACTCAGGTCACCTGAATTTACACCATGCTAGCACCATTTTGCCTCTCTCCAAGTCTGTCATTTACCACAGGGCAAGCCTTCATTGTATCTGCTCAGTCGACCTCGTCGCAGCCGGACACTTTTGGTGCACTGTCCGGTGTTAATTATACCACTCTGAAGCCTCACACTGCGACTCCTCCCTCTGGAGAACTATGAGCTGTGTGTTTACATCTGCTCTGTAAATGTTCATTGAATCTGAATGAAAGCGCCTATGTAATATCTGCAGGGGGTGGATGGAAGCTGGACAACATACTGGATGTTTATGCCTTGATGAAGATTAAAAGGATTATAGTTTTTATGGAAGAGATTATGATGCGCTTTAAGGGATGCATTGTTCCAACACAAATATAGAAACATCTAACATTGGAGAACACTATTCATTAGGAGACAATCCTATATTTTCATTATTTTAAATCCTTATATGTGTAGCTTCTCTGTTACTGGGTATGTATGTGATATTTTTAAGCATTTTTGCTATTTTTTAAGAATACAAAATCACTGTTCTTGTGCATTTACAATTCACAGCTGTTTTGTTTTCTATGTAACATTAAAAAATTAAACTATGAAACCTTGGCTAGCAATTCAACTGAATAAACATTTTCATTTCAAATACTTTGCACTGATTAACTGAATATTTCTTTACATTTCAACATTTGGAAATGTATTCAGGTCAGCCTTCTGCAGGGAGGAAAGCATTACCATCCAGTTAAGAGAGAAAGGTCACTTATCTCATGGATCACAGCCTTTCAAATTCAGTCCCATTGCTGTGAATAATGCACATCCAGCGCACAATACATTTGGCAGATCCTACTTTAACACGGTGTTATCACAGCATCTGACTCGGAGATAGAAAGCCTGATAGCTTTATTGGTGTGGTTTACCCCCTTTCACAGTCAATGCCCAGCGCAGATAAAGGTATGATATATTTAAAATGGCTGATAATGGCGGGGGAGGCTAAACGGTTGGATGAAAATCCAATTTTGCCACACAATCACCAGAGACAAGTCTGAATTTGGCTTACATTAACTCAGCGTGATGTGGTCACAACACCCGAGTGATTAAATGTCAAGCAGTGATTGCTCCTCAAACGCTTTGTGGTGAAATTTGAGGTGCAAACACTTAAATGTCGAGAATGGCTGAAAATGAAATATAGCAGGAGCTGCCAGAATCTGTAAAATAATAATTCACCCTGAAAGCTCACAATGTCCGAGAAAAAATGTGAAAGACAAACATTATGTGCAGTGTGCAACGGTGATGATATAAAGAGCTACTGATGACGTGCACGAGTGGTTCTTGGAAATAGCTCGGAAAAGATATAACCTGTGGGTAATTAATTCTGAAATTCATAAATTTTATGTGACATTGTTTGCACATATATCCAGTAATTAACAGCCTCCCGAGAGCATAGTGTTCTTGCCCTCGGTGATGTGGGTTTGGTTTTAATCACACAGAGAACCCGTGTGACTGATGCGTTGTTAAGGGGGTTTACAGTCATGTGATGTGAGGCTTTTAGGCAAAACCTGTCATTCTGAATATGTAAAGTGAAGGACTGCCTGGGTCATCCTGCAGCCTCAAATAAACACTGTGTGTTCATATGGGTTTTACTGAAAGCAGCTGGAAATATGTGATGTATTTTCTGTTCCTCAAATAAAGCGTAAGAAACCAATAAAACACAAACCTGAAAAGTAGTCGTGTATTTTTAAATCATCTATTAAAAGCTGGATGTTTTATATTTTAGGAAATGCAGCTCCAACAAAAAAAGAAGCATTTTTGGGGACTATTTTCAGTAATACAGTATATTTAAGGGTCTTGTGATTATTTATAGCAGCAGGATGGTGTATGTGGGACTGAACCAACATAAATAAACCTGCTCATGCTGATGGTAATGATGAACAACATGTCGCCTAGTATGGTTTTATTAGTTTTTGGATAACAGCGGAGGTTTATGGAGGAATAAACTACATCTGGATTTTTGCTACACAGACAATGCTTGTAGATAAATTAATTGTCGGTTCATTCACAGATATAGAATAGTGAGGAGGTGTGCTATAGGCAGACACATGGCAGGAAGGTGTGCATTAATTTTGAAAAAGGTTCTTGTATGATGTCAGCATTACATCTGCATCACTTCAGAAGTCAACATGTCTGGGTAGTGTCTACATGTATGACTACTATTTGCCACTATGAAGCATTTTCTGCACAGCATTTTCACATTTAACAGCTACATTTTTATAATTAATAATGATTTGTAATGTGAAAGGGATTCCTCACAGTGATAAACTCAAAGAGAACCATCACCCTACTTGGCGGTTCCCCTGAGCTCAACAAAGATTTTTTTTTTTTTTTAGCATCTTTCATCTCATTAGCTTTAAAAGAACCTTTTAAATATTTGAAAAATGCAGTAAAAACAAAGAAAAAGAAAAAGGAAACGCAAATTAGGCTTGTTTCTATGAACTTCTTTGGAGCGAGTAACCTTGGTTGCATAGTATCATCAATAGGTGGCAGTATAGGCCACATGGCTGTAATAAATAGAGTAGAAGAAGCCAGAAACAAAAACCCAATTGTTTGTCAACCGTTAAAAAATCTTAAAGAACAAGAAGTAACAAACAAGACTTTGGCCATCTATGAGAGAAAAACAGAGAGAAGCCTTTAGTAATTTTGTTCAATCGGGTGAGTTGTGATTATGTTTTGGTATCAGCTGGTACTGGCAATGTTTCATGCTGTCCTGACACAAAGACACCCAAAGAAGTGGAAACAGCTGATCAGTCATGTGAATTAAACATTTGCTATGTCAGAATGTATTCGGAAAAGTTGTTTCCATTACCCACTATGTGCATTTGGTCATTAAAAACCTCACACTGAAAAAAGAGTTGTTGGACCAACTTAAATAATTGGTTTAACTGGCAACACACAATTAATTTAAGTTTATCCTAATTAAGTTATCAAGAATTATTAATGCTACTGGTTTAAATTAGATGTACTTCAATTATTTTATTTTTCATTGCATTGCTCCAGCTTAGTTTAAACAACCTCAACTTAAAGTGTGAAATGTCCCCTACTTATTCGCTTTATCCAAATGAAACATGATTTCACCATTGGACTTTCCTTTCCTTTACTCTGCAGTGTTACTGGAAGAAAACAACAGTTGAGTTACAGCAGAAAAATTTGCAGGAACATGAACGTTGTGATGTCACAAAGGAGCAGTAAATCAATTTTTTTGCGCTTTTGCTGAAACTAGAACACCAGCTTAAGGGTACGAAATGTAATTTCAAGTTGATTGAATCCACAAAAGTGCAATCACCAAAGCAGAAAGATAAATGAGTTTAATTTGAAACAGTACTGATACTGATTTGACAGTGTAAATGAAGAAGAAGAGAGGAAGAAACCTTTATTGTCATGAAATACTTTTTTTTTTAACAGAATTTGTGAAATTGTGTTTTTCGCATATCCCCAGTTGGGATCAGAGTGCAGGGTCAGCCAAGGTACGGCGCCCCTGGAGCAGTAAGGGTTAAGGGCCTTGCTCAAGGGCCCAAACAACGGCCCGCACGGGGGTTCGATCCTCTGGCCTTCTGATCAGTTGCCCAGGGACTAAACTGTTGTGCCACCACTGCCCCCCCAAGTTGCCCCCCCCCAAGTGAGCATGTAAGCTTTTGAATGTTGCAATTTCCATTAATCTTTTCTAAAGTAATACTTGTGATAAAAAATACTCGGCTAGTGATCTGGATTTCCAAATCACAGCTTTACTGTGTTTGCAGACTTTGCAGACAGATGCACTAAAAACACTAAAGAGCCTGATATTTCCCTCAGAAGATGTTAGAGACAAGAAGGCAAAGCTAAAAGAGAGTGAACACAGGACGCACTATCAGTGGGCACAAACATATTCATGCAGATGAAAGCTAACGTTGCTTTGTATCTGTTGAATATGCAACTAGACAAACCATCAAGTTCACTGCATCAACTCACAACTTTTACCTCCTGCCCCCAAGTGGCCAAAAAAAATCAGTTAATGCAACATTAACACCAATTTAATGTAGATTTTTATTATAGCGACTGAGGCGACTCATTAAGCATTTAATTTCTCAGAGTACGGTTTAATAAATTAAAGTGATCATGCACAAGTTGTGTACAAAAACATTACAGTAAAAAATTTAATTCACAAACAATGCTGCTTATAACACAATAAAAATGTTAAGGTCAGGCAAAAATGCACCAGTGCGAACACATTAAGAGGAAAAAGGCTCATTCAACTAAGAACTGCAGGTGACATACAAACATTTTTGAGGAGATAAAAAAATACAGCATCATAAAAATTACCCCAGAAAAAATTAGTAGCTTATTTTTTACATCCAGCTATACAAAGTTTCACAGAAATAACTGCGCGGCAGGAAGCTGGGAGCGTGGAAATAACTATGGGAAACAGACAAAAGAAAAATCACAGCGCTACACGATCTGAACACATGCTGGGTTACGACTACAAAGCAACAAAGACCCTGCACCATGCATGCCGGTCTGTCAGCTTCTGAGAATCCCCCGACAAAAATGGGGAGACATAAAGTACGTACAAGTGTAAGGTTCATCATCCAGCACCCAGTTTACAGGGGAGGACAGATGTTAGGTCAGCACTAGTCCATACACAAGGCATTTAAAAAAAATGTATCAGTGGAATAGAAACAGTCATTTCAAGTCTTTACACAAAAGAATGATTAGAAAGCTGTTCTATAAAAGTCCTGATCTGCGTTTTAGAAGAGCACCTCTTCGTTTTTAATGAGCACCTCCACCACCTGTCTCTGGTAGCGGATGTCATTCAGTGCTGTGACGGCGTCCAGGTTGGGTGCACGCATGAGGGTGGGCCCGAAAACAATGCCAAGGTTCTCTGCGTTCATCAGGTTGAATTTCTCGTTCTGCGTCACCCTGAAATGAGCGTTAAAGTTAGAAAAATACATGCAACCTGCCAGTAGAAGAGTGTAGAGTGACTGTATGAGAGGCACTGTGGAGGGGACTTTGGAATATTATCCAGCACCTAATAAATATTTAGGGTAAATTACTTCTACATAAACAATAATATGACAATCAGAAAATAATTTCCACGTTAAAGTTAGCAAACATAGCAAAAATAACAAAATAACCCTTTTTTTTAACCAAGTGCTGTCAAAATCACTATATATATATAACACTTTTTTTTGGCATATTTTGTTTAATTTTAGTTGTGCTTTCTGCTAAGATGCACAATAAAGAAAATGCAAGAGCTGCTGCTGGGTAAATGACAGGAATAAAACACTACCACTACAGCAAAAACAATACACCCTTTTCTGACCTCCTCTTCTTAATTGCAGTATTTCCCTCAGCTCTTACAGAGTTTTCCTGGATTATTTACCTTTTTAAGTGGGCCATGAGGTACTTGAGAGTGTCACTGTGTGACGGCGGCAGCAGAGCAAGAGCTTCGCGGAAAGCTTCCAGCTTCTTCTCTGGATCTGTGAGCTCTGGGAAACAAAAAGGAGAACGGGAGTTATTAGAGTGGACAGACGACGCTCTGACCTCAGAGGACACAGTCAGGAATCAATGCAGTGACTTCTGGTGGTGAAGTAATAGTCATTAGACTCTGAGAGGGAATCTGAGGATGAGGTGCTGCTTTAGACAGCTGATGCAAGTGACTCTGTTTATTGCAAATTCACTCCACACTTGGATATTTATTAATGTGTTTTAAGTCACTTGATGCATAGAAGTTCGTTGTATGGCCACATTTTAACAGTGTTGCTTGAAGTGTAACTGTAGCTGAGGATTATTAACTGTGCTGCAACAGAATAACACTGTAGTCCAGTCTCAAAACTATACCTAAATCTATATGAAAACTGCTTAGTGACTGTTTTTTTTCACCCTCTTCATGCCAATATAGTGCAGCTGACATCTGTTTCATTTAAAACACTGCATATACAGGTGTGCGTCTGAGTAATTTGTCTAGTTGTGACGTACTTGCAGCCTCGATGAACCTGGGGTAGGCATCATACGAGATAACAGGAACAGGCAAATCCCTGAGGTACAGTTTGAGCGCACCCGCGATGATATTGATGTCTTCATAGGCGTTCACCGAGATGTCTGTGTTCTCGCCATCTGTGAAGATGTGTGATGGAATAAGGGAGACAAGAAGAAGAAGAAGTTTTTCACACTAAAAAATGGCTCACATCAGCACTTTCACGTCACAGTGAACTGAAGAATAAAGTGACTGTGTTAGAGCGGTGGTAAAAGAAAAAAAAAAAATTCGACTCTCGCTCTATATTTTTGCAAAGTAGCTGCTATCAACCGCTTGGCCTGTTTTATTCTGACTTTCCCTCGGTTATGCATGCGTTTCAGAGCAGGCCATGGCCTACTTGTGCTGGCAGACTGAACATCACAGTGCTGTGAGCTGGAATGACACTCTGTCATGGATGATCTCCCACATGCAGACTTTAGCCCACTGCTGCAGGGTTTTTTCTTCCAGTTAAAATTCACACTGCACTGGGCCAAGACAGACTAAGTCTACTACTGAATCCCAACACAGCAAAGAGTTTTTTTCCACGGCTACGTTTAAGGCAGTGAGAGTACATCCGTGGTTTGTAACCCCTGAGGTGCCCCCTGTCTGTCCACACTGTGAAACTCTCCGTGAGAGCGACATGTCAGGATGAGATCTGCGCTCCCAGATGGACACTAATCCTTCACAAATGTGTCACTTTCTCATTAATCGGAAGTGTTCTGCGTGTCTCATGCAAACATATGCAAGCACACAGTGTCTACTGTCATGTTGCGAGTTGACAGCTATCTATAAAACATGCGTGACCAACCTTTGTCAAATCCCATCTTGACTTCTTCCACCGAATCGCTGAATCCAGATATTCTGTAGAGGCCTTCCGACTTCAGCCCTTGAGGAGCAAACATGAAGCAAACAACCTTTCAGACGCTGTCATGAGTAATGCAGAAAAATTCACCTACATACATCACTGTGGTTAATTTAGGGAAATGCCATTAAACACTCTTAAATATGCATAAGAAATTAAGGATAAAATGTCCACAGTGTCACACAATACAACAACATGGGCAGATGCAAATAGTTTTCTGCATCACTGGGCAAAATAATAAAGACATAAATCAAACTTAGCCTGAGACGTATATTAGAGGGCAGACAATGAGGGAGCAACGAGTTTCCTACATAGTTGAATGATTTAAATGAAATGTAATCAACTAAGGCAGCAGGAAACAGAGTAATGTATTCCTCATTACACATTTACAATTACCAGCAATCTTATTGCTCCTCTCAGTCATACACCCTCCCAACACACACAAAAAAAACATTAAGCCAGTCAGTAATTGAATCAGACTTTTAGCACTTCAATCTAAGTGGTATATATTGCAGATTACTTAGTATAAAATTAAGGAAAAGCCTTTTTACACCAAGTGTGCACAATAATCTTAAACAATACAAGACAATCAACAGGATCCTTGCACCTAATTTCAACCTTTTTTTATCGTGTCAGCTAAAAATGTTACAAATAATGCTGCCAACCATTGCATTTTTTTAATATATATATATATATATAATTCCAGGGCAACTTAATAGTTCCCTGATTTCACATATGGACACAAAGAAAGTGGTAAGATTTAAAGATTTTAATTCAAATAATTATTGCTGTCCCATAATTCCATAATCCTTTAATGGAAATGTTCCAGCTGAATGCAATTAATGTCAGCCAATCAGAGTCCAATATGATAGCTGAGGATGTAAAATCAGCTGAATAGAAATAAAAACTGTTTAACATATTTATCTTGAGGAACATGAGTCTCATTTTATGTCTTAAACTGACCTCTGGACTCGATTTCTCGTATGCACATGTCCACCACCATGGGTCGGGCTGTATTATAGGCCTTCACCAGGGTCGTGAGGTCGCAGCTGTAAACTTTACGGATGTGTCTCAGGTCCGGCTTGCAGTCGTTGGGCACCAGAGACGAACACTGTTTGTGGACATTCAAACCACAATCTATAAAGAGAGACACAAAGATGAGTCTGGTTCAGGCAGGTCTGTAGCTTGAAACAGTCACAATGAAAGGATGGCGATGTTTTCATTTGCACAATAGAATTTATCAAGCGTATAAAGTGAGCTGAATGATTTCTTTCAGTTCATTTTGTCCACACGCCACTCAACGCCAAGTTCATTTGATTTATCTCACTGGTTTCATGTGTGTTTTGGCTTGTAGAAACGTGTTAATCCCCTCGATCAATATCTGCCCCTGAAATGTCACGAGACCTCCGGAGAGCTCTTTCTCTCCGCTGCACATGGTATTGGAGTCACCTTGAGAGTGGATTGTCACCTCCAGAAGGCCATTTAATTATTTAAAAACGTGCCAGGTATGAAACAATAGGATGCACCTCGCTGGGTGGTTAAATGGTATATTAGTCATGATGTTAGTGTAAGTACCCCACATTGTGTTGTGTCTCCAGTCACAGAGGATGGAGCCTGAGGCGCAGCTGTTTCAGGGCAGGATTCACCTTGTGGGAAACAGAGGTGCCCGTCGAGAGCAGATGCAGAGAGAGACTGCAGCTCTGCTTTGTAACAGAGACCCATGCAGGGAATTAGAGGAACGCTGAAAACGCCGTGGCCTGGAGGAGGGACGGCCAGCGCTGCTGCGTGCTCTATTCTTTTCCAAATCCGAGCTCAAGCACAATGGCTCTGGAAGCAGCGATTGAGGCGCTGCGGGCTACAGTAGACCTACTTTCCCAGACTAAAATGGGGCAGCTTTTCAAGCTCTTAGATCTTCTTCTCCAAGTTCTGAAGGGTTTTTCTTTGTGACAAATGCCCTGTGTTTTTTTGATTTCAAAAATTATTTTGATCCCTCAGAAGAATTCGACTTTTAAATATTGAATGAAAAAGCTGCTTCTGAAAGCTGAGGCTCTTTACGTTTCTGGGGGGGACCTCACAATATTTTGATTAATATGGGTCCCTGGAGAAATTCACACAGCCTGAATTTATATGCATTGATGCAGAAATGTAATTACCTTAAGAGATGATTCTCTTAAGGACATGAGACAGGCAGTATAATAGTGGAGGTCCTGTCATCAGACTCAACCCTGCCGTGCTCCATGTTGTCCCTGTGAGCACACCGATGGCCCTGGGTCCCAGGTGGGGAGGGTGAGGGTGAGCCCAAGGGACACCAGGAGCCGGGAGACGGGGGATGCTTGTCTTATTGCACCGTCAGCCCTGTCTTCTGTTGCTATGGTGAGGAGGCTGCAGCTCACTTCTGAGAGGAGGTTTAATGGTGGATGGTTGCTAATTTTCTAATAGGCACATTATCACCATGTCTAACCGGAGGAGCTACCAGTTGAAACCAGTCCCTTTCTGACTGGAGCTAAGAACAAAAAAACACAACCAGTACTTTTTAGGTATTTTTTCTTTCAAGCATTTAAGTTAAATAGGGGTTGAGCTGTGTGACCCAGCTCTCTGGTTGAAGCCGACTGAATTTTAATGTGTGTGGAAACGGAGCTCTTTCCCCACACTCCCAGCTCCTCTCCTCATTAAAGAGACATGCCAGCTTTGTTTTCCTTCATGGGCATGATGGGATGAGGCTGGGGGGCGTACTCTGATGAGGAAATGTGGCACAACAAGCACAAGCAGAGGCTGGCTCTCTGGCACTTGGCCAAAAACAGTTCACACATACAAAAAGAAAAGGGGGCGGGAGAACATTTTTTGGTATGCAAATGTGAGCATCATGTGAGACTTTGCTGCCCTAGATTCTGGGAGCTGTGGTTGAGTCTGAAGGAATGGCAGAGTGTGGAGCTGATAAAGATTGGCTCCAAACATATGTGCTTTTATCTCAATTGTTGTCGGCTTTCAAAATAAAGACATTAATAATTAATGGCAGAGCTCCCGCAGATTTGTGTGACACACTTTGTTGCATCAATAAAACATCAAAGACGCACATCCGACTATATTACAGTGCAACTCTGGGATAGGAAACGAGTTCTTACAAGAGATACGGTGAAATAGAAATCTCATCAGAGTACCTGACATGCAAGTACGCCAATATACTCTAACCATTTTTCTCAGTACTCCTTGTGTGTGCTTTGTGTGGCAGTGCATGTTGCATCTGCCACACAAAGCAAAGGAAAACTCAAAGACTGAAAATTATTATAGATCTTCAGTGAATATTCTTAAAATATCTGCACACTATGGAGCAAATAGTGATAAAATGAAAAATAATTTTTTTTTTTGTAGTTGGCCCACTGTGTGTTTTCAGGCTTTTAATGCTACAAATGTCCCATTAAAATCATCAAAGTGGAAACACAGAAAGCCTTTATTATTCTAATAATGATGACAGGATGTGAAGAAGAACTAAGGCCTGAGCGAAAATATGTAGTCATTATTTTTAACTTGAGAAAAATCTCTCTGACAGGCATAAAAACTCATTCTTCTGCGTGTTTGAACCCCATTCACAAACACAGTGAAGAAAGAAGTAGGTTGAAAATAAGGTTTTTACATCATATCCATTACGTCACAGCAGCGGAGTCCTCGTTTCAGTCCGTTATACAACCACTAATCCTCAAACTACTGTTGAGATTTTAGATTAAAACTCTATAATCCAACTCCAGATGCTCTAAAAGCCAAGTAACCCACATACAGCAATGCTCACTTAAAGTAATCAAGCGGTGCAGCAATGAGGTGGTTTGTATTAGGCTTAATGTAGCTGTAAACATGTCATACCTGCACATTTGACCCCCTGAGCCATCAGTCCCCACATGAAGCTGGCACAGTGTTCGCACCAGTGAGGCCCCCGAAAGGTATGAACCTACAACAGAGAGGAGGACAGTGACAGATATTAGCAATGAAGTGCAACGACAAGATAGCAAGAGAACAGTGGGGAGCTGCAGCCATTTACTCCATGTCCACCCTATTCCCTCTCCTTTAGCCTGCCAGGAGACCCGTGGGTGCTGCCATCTTCAATGACACAGTGGAGGAGGATGATCCGCGTGTGGAGGAGGATTGTTGTTTGAACTGACAATATTGTGGTGGGTGCAGCCATGACTTTCAGCTGCAGAGGCTTTACCGTGGTGGCACAGTGGGTTGTGACACTTCATCAGAGAGAAGGTGCAAGCTGTCAGGGAATTTTTTTTCTTCTATGGAAACAGTAGAAGGCCGCCTGGCTGGTGTATTGGAAAGAGAGCCAGCAGGTAACAACAGCCCAGCCAATCAGGGAGGCCTCTGGGAGCGAGAGCAAACCACAACTCTCCCAGTATACTTGCATTAAGTCAATAGCAACAGCAGCAGGAAAGCCATTTTGTGTAGTATTGCTAGTTTATGGCATGCAGAACACTGTGAAGATAATGGTGTTATGAAAAATCAATCAATGGTCACCTGGAAAGTTGTTGTCAGTGGTTTTCTCAATTACTTGGAGTGATGTCATGTGTCATTTCTTTGGGCATTTTTCATGTTTCTAGAATCTAATAATCACAATTCTTTATGTATTTTCTAAATAAGTTGGAAACTTGGAATCATTTTAGCGGCACAAATATGTTGCACTGCATCATATGTTTTGTATATCAATACACTAAAATGCTTCCATGCACTCTTCTCAGCAAAGCAAGAGAACAAAGCAGCAGAAAGAGAGCAGTGAGCATCAGCAGTTTGAAAGCCTTGATGGTAATATTTCTCTCACTGCTCTCCATCCCATTAACCAGCCAAACTAGGAGAGTGAGCCTGAGCCAAGCAGGGTTACAGTCCTCCACTGTTTCCCTTTTCCATCGGCCTAATCTCTCCATCTGGTGTTCAAACTAACAGCAGTGGTTCACAGACCACCAAACAGATTTTCTTTTGATAAAGGCTCACTGGACGGACCAAAAACAGCTCTGTTTTTCATCCCCTTTCTCCCATTCAGCAGCACACACACCCCCTCCCCTTCCATCTCCCACAAGGGAAGCAAAAGAAGCAGCCCTCTGGCCACACATGATGAAATTAAACCAACGTTTTGGAGATGCAACAGCTGACAAGCGTTCTGTTAGTTCATTCAGTCTCACCTTGAAGTTGTGGACTTTCTCAGATTTGGGCGTCCGGTCGCTCTCCTTCAGTGTGGCTCTGCGAACCAGTGAGGTGAGCTGCGAATAGGCGAACAGTTTAAGTGGCTGCCAGAAAGTGGCTGAAGGTTTTTGTGGCCCCATCCTCATTCCCAGAGCCGCCGCCAGAATATCCTCCTGATTGGCCTCTCGCTTGGCCTTTTGCACCAGAGGCTTCTCTTCCTTGTTAACCTCGTAGGACTCTCTAGATGGCATTCTGGAGCTGCAGTCTTCCAAACCAGATGAAGAAACAAACCCAGTGGAAAAAAGTCCCAAAAAATGAAGGGTAAACTCCTTGATGTTCAGAGCAAGTATATATCAAACCATATTACTTGCATTGTCCCAGTTAAACAGAGACATGGCAGGCAACAAAATGCAAATTTAAATTCTATAAATCATTTAAAAGAGTCCAAAGAGAAAAAAAACAGTGATCCCTATCAAATGATCTCACAGCAGTGAGAGTTGATCAAGTGGAGCCTCTGTAATAGGAGTGCCAGGTTTTATACAAAAGAGGTGCAGCCTTGGGTGCTCATGTGGTTCTCTGGGAACGTATATGCAGATGAGCTGAGTGGTTGCGCTAATCCTCTCCTCCCTGTGCAGAGCTGATATTCTCCCTGGAACAGAGACAGCACACTGTTGTGTATGGATGCTGTCAGGGCGGACAGAGAGAGGGGGAGGAGTATGGGGGTGGGCCCAGTAGCAGCCACAGCAGATTAAATGGATCCCACCAGCCAATCACAGCAGGGACACACCGGCTTTATAGTAGCCTCTACCCCGCCCCCACACAGCCATCAGATATCCAAGCAGGGGAGCCTGGGTAGGCAGAAATGAAGAGTGGGATGATAATGAGCAATGAATGAGTCATGCATCAAGAGTGGGCTACAGCCGGGAGAACTTGCGACAGCAGTGGGCCGTTAGAGACGGGAGCTATTTTCAAAATCGTGTTGCCACAGAAACCGATCACGACTGGGGCCACAAAGTGCAAAAATACAAAAGCCGCAAGCATCCAACCATAACAGGGCATCACTGATATCAACGCCTGCTGTCATATAAAGTGATGCTCTAACTTTCAAACAAATACAGTTCAAATTTAACAGCACTGGATTAAAAAAAAAAAAAAGGCAAAAACAAAACATAAAATTAATGAAATTGAAACATGAAGCAATTCCTGTTAAAATATTAAAACAGACACAACAGACGTTGTATTCAAACAAGCCATGCATGATGAAACAGCTTTGAAATTTTGACATTATTATACAGCAGACCAGATTAAAACACGTCAAACACTCTTTAATGATGTATTTCTTCTCTGTTATGTGAATCCCCTTGAATTTCCTTGGGCTATGATGCATGCTTTATATATAAATAACAACAAAGTAAACACCATCCTCAAGAAATGAATGCATTTTGTAATTACAATGTAATAGCAATAGTTGAATATTTTAAACCAGAATACACTGTTGCTACCTTATTCCATCTTCTTACATTATGATAAAATATACAATAAAGAATTAAACAGCATATGTCTGCACCAGCATGGGATCTGGAAGCTGCAAGTCTTTTCTTTCTTTGCAGTCTTTGTGTGAATGTTCATTTCCTTGAGGTATACACTGATGCAAGCGTGTTTGTCTGCATGCAAATGAAGTATCAAATATAGCATCGTTATACCGATGTGAGAGAAAGGAATCTGCATCCCGCCTCTGTAATTCACACTGCAAGTCAAATGTGATTATGCTCCCACGTCTCTGAATCTAATTCAGACTGAGCTGCTAAAGTGCAGCGTTCTCACCTTGGATGGGGAGGAAGTGACTGTACAGACTGAAGACTCAGAAATCAATGACTGTTACGGTTCTTGCTGCTCCCACTTCATTGGAGAGGTATCAGAATGAGAGGGTGAGCAGCAGAGAGGCTTTGAAGATCAGTGTACTTATGTAGAATGGCATCCCAAACAGTGGCGTCTGACAGGGACAGACTCCCAACATGAAAGAAACAGAGGGCATCCAGTGTAGCTGCCCTCTCACATGCTCAGTGAAAGTCTCTGCTCAGGGGGGTACCTGGGAGTGGTATAGATAAAAGACAGTAAGAGCCTTTTATAGGCACCAGTTCATCCTCTCAGACCCTGAGCCCATGAGATGGTTTTGCAGCGTAATTGCGTTGCCTGCTGTTGAGTGCAGAATGAGTGCCCGACTCCCAGGATGTGGTTCACTTTGAACGCAGCTCTAATTGACACTGATTGATTTGCTTGTTTCCCAAACATATCCAGAGATGGGACCCTTGAGGATGGATGTATAGGGTATAGTATCTTTTACGTCTTGGAAATGTCCATCTGTGTCCAGCCTGGACGTGTGATCTTATTTGAAAGCTGGGATCCTGCAGATTTAGGATTTAGACCAGTCTTGCTAATAAAGAATTTGATTGTGATTTGACCCAGAAAACCAGCACAAGCTCGAAACTTTTTCAATCTTTCCTTAAACTTGATTTCCTCACTCCGTCCCACTCGCTTTTAATCCATTAAGCTGCTGCTGAGTACTTGTGTGGGGTAAGGAAGTCGTTACATAAGGAAATGTTCTTCTAATGCACTGCTGACCCCACACGACAGAAAGAACCATTAGGAGGACAGCAGCATTCGCTCTCATGATCCGAGTGTGAGCTCTCAGGGCTATGATTTCCATCCCAGGAACTCGTATAAAACTCTTTGTTTGAGATAAATAAGGAACCGTGGTAACAATTCTTCAGCACTGACTGCAAAAGAAAATGAGAAAACATAAAATAAAAATCCGTTTTAGTGATGTACAGCACTAAAAGACTGATATAATGTAAAAAAGCTACTGATGTACCAAGCTCATCCTCAAGCAAAGCTGCTGATCACAAAGTTACGTAACGTTACATAACTGAAAACTAGGTCTTGATGACGAGAGTGAGAAGCAGGACATTTTATTAAAGTCTAAGAATATTGTGGACTGATGTCAGAACGAGGATGTCTGCCCACTGAAAGCTTTCAATAGAGCTACATGCTATTAAACCTGGGCTATTAAATCTTGTCACGTATTGCAGCTCTCTTTAAATGCGTCACATAATATGTAACAGACTCTTTACCATGATCAGGGCAAAGGATGTGAATCAGAGATGCAGAAGGACTATACTGGGTTAAGCCATCACTGCCAGCAAATACCACATATGCATAAGATGCAGCCCGAATGGTTTCTTTTTTCTGCTGGTCCTGCAAGAAACCCGGAACAAATTACACCATATTTTACTGGGACAAATAGATTACCTGGATGTGGCTGGAACAGTCTGTGCCTTGACAGTGATTTATGGTCGGCTGCTATCACATTTTGCTATTCACACTGCAAGGTCAGAACATGCGTAGGACACACTCTTCACAATGCATGTGCACAATATAGAGCGAGGTTACAGTCTCAGCTGTATTTTTAAACTGTGGATTTATCCTAGTCAGTGATTTTAAACACGAGAGATAAAAATATGGATAAATATACTGTCATGGTTAAATCTACTGCTAAGAAAAACCATTGTTATAAAGCAATATCTGTTTGGTTATTTGCTTATTTAAAGGATCCACATTAACTGAATGCAAAGCTTACATTTTTATAATACATGCATACAGTCAAGTAGAATACACTTTTATAAAATCAATATGTAGATGATGTTTCCAAAGAATAAAAATTATGCAACTCATATGAAACAAAATACAAATATTGATAACTAGCATAGATATATACCCCCGGCTCTTCATCAGCGTTCCAATAAATGTCTCTTAATATTCTTTTTAAATGATGATTTATTTTTTAGTAGCAAGATATTAAGAGGTAAATTATCTCAGTTATGCTATGGCTCTGCAAATGCTTTTTTTCAGTGAATTAAGCTTGGTTTTCAGTTTTGTGTTGAATTTAATCAGAGTGGCCAACGCTGCTGGGAGTATTTATACTTGTGCACTGGTGCGTCTGTGTTGCTATGTAATTACACCACTATAACGCTAGTTAGCGATGGTGTTTCTTTGCCACTGTGTTGAGTTTTTTTCTGTACTTCAAATAACGTGCGCTGAAACAGAGCAGATCATGTTCAAGTTGAAGTTAGTAAATGTTAAACATCAGCTACTTTTACCAAAATGACTGCAATGCAGAAAAGAAAAAAGACGATAGGGCCAAGTAAATTTATTGGTAGAAGTATGAAAATGAGAGAATAAGGCTACGCTGGCACAATTCAGGCTCTCTTATTTGCATTATGAGCAAAACAGATACAATTACAGCCGAATATATGGTACAGGAAGCATTATTTTGTGCAAATCAATATGCTGTGCACAGGAAATTACTATCAAGCGGACTGATTACAGTTGTTGCAGTCTTCGTTCTCATGACTTCTACAGTTCTGGGTAGGTATACATCCGGCTACAGCTTTGATTATTCTCCCTTGCAGATGCACACATAGCGAGCTGTGGACCCCGAGTATGTGTAGTTATTATTATACTACAATGCTTTCTAGGCCGCTTAGAGTCCATTTTAAAGGATGTTTTCTATACATGCTCACTGGATGGACATTCTAGTAGCATGCGCACTACTGTTCTTGTCGGGTAATCACCTCACGGACTGTCTGCATGACACAAATTTTGGGTTATACCTGGATGCCTGCAAAAGGGTCCACGTGATGTAGATTTTGTCATCTGATCAAGTCCATATGGCTCCTTCAGCAGGTCTAGCAAACCCTTGTGGACCTCTGCTTACTTGCAGATGCGAGAAGTATAACACTTGCCTACAACATACCTATGGTGTATCTATGGCAGAGACTTGACACACAAATATAAATCAAGCTTTAGTCCTTGTGCTTGGTACTACGATATGACCATGACTGGCAAGTCTGGTGTTGTGATTAAGTGTGTTATTGGCTACGCTGGCACAATTCTGGCTCTCTTATTTGCATTATGAGCAAGACAGATACAATTACAGCCTAATACATATTACATTTTGGTTTAACTGAAACACAATTTTGTGCAAATCAATATGTCGTGTTTATAGGGACTATTACTATCAAGCAGGCCAATCACAGTTGTTGCAGTCTGCATTCCAATGATGTCTAGTTACAGTTCTTGGTAGGTACACGTCAGGCTAAAGAATGATTATACTCCCTTGCAAATGCACACATGGCAAGCTGTGGACGCCAAGTATGCATAGTTATTATTATACTACAGTGCTTTCTAGGCCACTTAGAGTCTACTTTGGAGGATTTGTTCTATACATGCTTACTAGATCGGCATTCTGAGCATGCCCACTACTGTTCTTGTTGGGTAATCACCTCACGGACTGTTTGCATGGCACAAATGTTGAGTAACATGCATGATGTAAATTTCGTCATCTGTCCAAGTTCAGGTGGATCCTTCAGGAGACCTATCTGCATACTAGCAGATGCGAGAAGTATAACACTTGCCAACACCATACCTACTGTGTATGTATGACATAGATTTGACGCACATAACACAATATAAATCAGGCTTTAGTCCTAGGGCTGTATACTACAATATGACTAGAACCAGCAAGTTTGGTCTTGTGATTATGTGTGTTGTTGCAGTGAACTACTTATACTTGCTCGTTAAACCAATCCTGATAGATGCACTCATGTTATAACTGTAACAGTAACGATCTAGTTTAAATGAACCACAGTGCTGAATCTTACAGTTTCTCTGCTTCAGTGGCCTGGAAGCAAATCAGTGATCACATTTCTGCTGTAGCACTTCACACATATCTGAAACCCCTTTATTGTGCTGTTTACACTTGAATGACATGGAACTGCAATACTGGTAGAAAAATAAAAGATGAGGTTGTTTTTAGTCCTTCTTCTCCCAAAATCACTGTAGTCCTGAAGATAACAGCCGTAAATATAATAAGTAAATTGTTTTATTATCAGTCAGTGGACGTCCCACCAAGTGCAAATGCTGTCATTAATCCTGTCTTGAGAAACAATTTGGTGAGTACAAAGCCATCTACTCAGGAATCACCTTCTCCTATAAAGAACGAAGGGGTATTATATAAAATGACAAATGGTTGTGAAGAATAATTAAAAGGCTTGAGTGGTCCTTTATCTCTTTGTGTGGCTCTGCTGAGAGCAGTTTCCCCCAGCAACAACGTGAATATGTGTTTAGAGCCATGATGAATGACTCATTGTGCATCAGCTATTTTGGCAACAGAGTGATGATAACAGGACAGGATGAGCTAGTTAATGCCTCAAATATTTAGTCAGACTTAGAGTGTTTGAACAGGGAAATGCCAAATCTGTTGAAAATAACAAAACTGTGTTCGGTTACTTTCCCATTGACAACAGACTTCAGGAGATGAAGTATTTTGGATAATTAGTTTTTTTTCTTTTTTTAAAATTATATAATGATATATTGCATTCATACTTTATGTAACCTGCATTTTTGAAATCTGACATGCTGTTCACATCTGGTTATAGTCTTTTTGCTGTGCAACACTAATCCTGTCTCAAACATAATAGATAGTTTATTAAATGTCATCACTTCTGAGTATTAATAAAAGTGAATATTAACAACAGTTTTACATATTATTCATGACTTTATATTCTGTTGTCAAATATAAACTTAATCTATCTGTATGTATGAAAAAGGCTTTATGTACTGTTTGTATGAAAAGCTATTTGCGTGAGCATCCAGTGCGTAATATCTGACTGCAGAACATCACATGCTGTTCTCATAATCACGGATGGATAGAGGAGTTATATATTTTTTTCAGTCTTATGTAACTGTACCTTCCTCCTCCACATCTCTGGGGAGACAAAGGCTAGAAGTCCCTGCAGCCTCCTGGAGGAGAGAAAGGTTTCGCGATCAGCTCAGTCGGATTTTGTCTTATCAGGAGCAGACACCAAGCCAGAGGTTCTTTTTGTTGTCATCACACAGACATCATGAGACTTTTGGGGAGGGGAGGGGGGGATGCAAAGAAGAACATTTGCACTTTCTAAAAATATCCAGATTAGACCCCATGGCTGAAGGAAATCCTGAAAGAAATCTGAGCTATTATTGCACTACTACATTCCAGTCATTTCCTGGGTCGTACCAGTTACAATAAAGGCCTTTATTTATAGTTTTCTTGCATTTTGGTTGAATTAGGACATTAGCACTCAGAAAGGACCCGGCCACAAGATTAAAGGACATATTCATGCACTGAAAATAAGGGAAATGCAGCAGTTTTGCTTTGGTATTGTTCTAATAATACTTAACTTTACAGCTTTGTGAATTCCCAATAATTTCCCTGGACTTTCCCTTGAAATTATGATGTAATTTGGTACTGATTATGAATTAAACTGAGACAGTCTTCATACTCCCAAATGCAAAAAGCATAACACTTGCTTAAACAAACCTATAGTGCATCTTTGGCATAGATTCAACACTGCTACTCAGAAAGGACTCTACCACAAGATTAACTGGTACATACCTAATTAATTTCAACTAATTAACTGGTAGTAAAAGCATGAAACATCAGTAATGCAACATATACAGTGTGAAGTCTTAAACTTCCAATAATAAATCAGAAATGAATAACTATTTACTTGGAATCAAATGGCATTTCCGTCAAAGAATTTCTTTTGGAAATAAGCATCTATTTTTAAACTTAACACCAGTTAAAATAATAGTATATGACCTTTATCCATGGCTTCATTACAGTGCCAAATTGTTTTTATCTTTACAGAAAGAGCTCATGAGTTTGGTGTGGACTTTGACTGGCCTGAAAAGAACCCTGACCTCTAATGAATCTGAATTGTCAGGTCATGGTAATACTAAGAGCTTTGGTTTAAAGCAACTGGACTTCCCGTTGTGCAAAAGGCATCTTCAGTTCTGACTGACTGATCGGGAGTCCCAAATATATATTGTCACCACCAACTCGCATGGCTAATAGATAATTAACAATCCCAAGACTTGCAAGCCTGGAGATAGGAATGGTTGTGAAGGTCAGGGATGACTCAAGATATTAATAAGGGTAAAACTTTCTGGGAAGAAATATCAAGGCTGCATTATAAGTGCCTGATAAGTGGTGTCATAGACCACCTCCTCTGTTTAATAAAGATGGCTTACTTCACTGTTCTCTATAACGATTTGTCTTCTCTCTCTAGAATGTGAATATTTCTGTCCTCTAAGGAGTATTCCTTATCTCTCAGATGCAGGTGGACTGCTGGGTCTTGTCCTGAGGAGGCGGCTGTCCTTCTCTAAGACATGGGTAGTGGCTGCTTAGGCTCCCATATAAAGGTCTGTGCACTCATCTCTACATTAAACTGCAAGCTTCAAGTGATGGGTCTACACCCGTACTTATCAGGTACTTATAATGCAGTCTTGAGAACTATCCCCAAAGATTTTCACTACCATTAACATCTCGAGTCATATGTCATGAGTTGAGGCCTCAGAGTCTTGGGTTGTTAAAGGGCCGTTAGCCATGTGAGTTTGGGTGGCATAAATACTTGTCATTTGCTAGTTAGAACTAAAGATGCCTCTTGGATGAAAGGTAAAATGTCTTCAAGAACCTACAAAGAGAAGTCCAGTTACCTTCTCCTGAAGTTTTTTGGGATATCCGAGTTTGAATTATGACTGATTGCCAGGTCCTGTTGCCCAACATCACTATCTTACCTCACAAATGCACTTCTGGTCAAATATAACCAAAGCCTAGTGATGTTCACACATTGTGTTGGGGTGTATACTTTTGGTCACGTAAGGGGCAATAGACTTGGATATAAGGTGTCATTTTTACACTAGGTGTGCAAAATGTGTCTTTAAATAATGTTGGAGCCATTGGGAAAGTAGGAAAATGGTTTACCTTTTACCTTTTGGGAGGACCACCTTCAAATAGCTGGTCCTCCTACACTGCATCCCTGATCCCACTCTTGTAATGTGAAGGATGGACAGACATGGAGAAAGAGGAGAAAGATCAACAAGTCAGTGACACCGGTTCTGTCGCATACAAAAATATGACTTTCATTAGCTTTCCACCAGTGAACACTATCAGTTGTGTTTACAGAATTAAACAGTGTGTGTTGGCTACAGGACATAAAAAATGTGAAAAAAGTGCTGCTCCTCTTGTTGTTTTTCAGTGTTTGGGGACAGGTGGCCCAGAGTCACATTTTGGCAGCAGGTCTTGACTTTCTGATCAGTAATCTGCTCACTGTCTGCTCTGGCTGGACGATACGAACCTGTGGAGTGTTGACCATATTGTATGTTATTATGTTTCACTTTCTGTAGAAGAACAGCATCTGTTTTGGGTGTCAGGTTCCCATGAGAACAATGTTTCTGAGCCGGTGGACTTCTTTTATTCATTGCTGGTTGTCTTACCAGCTGAAACTAACAGACTGGTCCCATGAGTAGGAAGTGTTAATAGATATTTTAGAGGTGCTGATGTATGAATAATTTGATTACCACGCTTTATACTACGCTACACTGAAAACATATTGCATTCCGAGCAACAGAGTGAGGGCTTTATGTTCAATTAAAAACTGCTTTGTCTTTGTGTTGTTGTTTGGTGATGTCAAATTTGCTTGACTGCTTTAAGTTACTTTTTTTCTGTCAAATTAAATAAGGACTTTACAGCAAGGAGAGGAATCCAACACCAGCATGCTGACATGTTCATAATGACGATACAAACATGCAGATAGTTTGGAGGTTCATCATGTCAGGTTTTTGTGCGTCTTTAATGCTACATTTGATGTGAATGTGATTAGTTGCACAGATTTATTGGACAAATTCAATTTTTGCAGTGGGGTTAGATTTAAGTCATGGAATCACCAAAGCGATTCACATTCAGAGGGGAACATGAAAAAAATCATGTTCTATTATTGGCACTTAATCATGCACCAAAAAACAAAAAGATAATCTACTTGTGGCAGTGGAGGATAAGTCAGGAGATCCCAGAGTCATTAGAATAAAAGATCTGGGCGCCCTGATAGCCTAGCGGTTATGTTGCGTGACCCACATGCAGAGCCGTAGTGGCTGTGTTGGGTGCGAGTCCGACCTCGGCCATTTACGGCATGTCCTTCCCCACTCTCTCCCGTTTCTGACTCTATCCACTGTCCTGTCCTCTCTAATAATAAAGGCATGAAAAGGCAGAAGATCAATCTTTTAAAAAAAAGAAAGAATAAAAGATCTGAGTACCACAAATGTCTGCCTAAAATTTTGTGCCTGTCATCATAAAGCATAATAATTTCACAGTACCACTGACTTTTTACACTCCACTTCCACTTATTCCAACCACCACATACCTGACAACAAGATATAAATTTTAGTTTAATGATTCAGATAAACCTTTTATGTTGCAAACATTATTTTGATTGGTTGGGTTGACATAATAATGTTGGTCGTTGCATCAACCTAATATTGTATGTAATTCAAATGAAAATTTCTGCATTAGTTGATTTAAAACTAAATTCACATTGAGGTAACTTTTTTTTTTTAAGATTCATTTTTTGGCCTTTTATGCCTTTATTGGATAGGACAGTGGATAGAGTCAGAAACAGGAGAGAGAGTGGGGAAGGACATGCGGTAAACGCCAAAGGTCAGAATCGAACCCGGGACAACCGCTACACCTCTGCACTTGGGTCACATGACATAACATTAGGCTATCGGGGTGCCCCACACATTGAGGTAACTTAATGAAATAACTTAATTTTTGAAATTTGCTAATCTAGAAATCTGAGTTCATCATTATTGTATTAAGTACATTAACCTTAAAAAATACTTTTACATTATGTGGAAAGACTACTTGAAACAACTTAATTCTTATGAGTAATCATAACTTGCATTTATGCTACCAATCAATAAGTATGTAGCCAAACTAAATCTCAGTGTAGTTTGTTGGTTGAACATAATTTCATTAGAAATTGTCTTAACTCAAAAAGATTGACGCAAACTGTTATCTATTTATTTTCTTGTTGAGCCCAAACATCATATTTTTGAGTGCTCTACTGATCTTAGAACAGATATTTTATCGTTAGGTGCAGACAGTCACACTGTGATATGGATACACATCAGGCTGAGCACACAACAATCCCCTTTAACAGTTTCCTCCTCACTAAACTGAAGCCTGTGTGTGTGATTCTGATTATCGTTTGTTAGTCTCTCGTTTTCACACCTTGCAAACGAGTGCAAACTGGAAAAGTTGTAAAAATCATTAAATTAAAGAATTTTATAGCAAATCTCTATTAAACCAGCATGTGGCTTTTCACAGTCAGAAACTTCCATTACGTTCAATTAAAATCAAGCCAGGGATAATGGTTTAAAGGATAACTCCTGTTAATTTCACCTTTGATCTTAGTTTTGTATCTTTTGCCAGCATTTATATTGGTAATAAAAACACCGTACTCCCCGAGTTATATCGCTTTGATAGTAACAATCCTGATTTAAGAGTTAAATGTGGCCTAGAAGAAAGCAACTTATTCCACTGCCTTTGGAGTGGCCCAAAATAGGTCAAGGCTCTAGTGGTTTTCCTGTCTGACCTCAGGTATTTTTATCCCTTAACTACCTCCTGCAAATAAAAAATAAAACTAATTTTATGCTCATTTCAGACTAAACAATAAATCGTAAATGAAACATCTACAGATGGACACATTGTTTGAAAGTCTTTTTTAACTGCTTAGCCATAGAAAAACTAAAATATACCACCAAGAGGAAAATATAGAGGCAATTTATTAAACGAAATTCACCCATCAACATGTTTGCTGAATACTAGAAAAATTAGAAAGTTGGAGCATAAAGATGATGTAATATTGTTCAGTATAACAGTTATGTAAGAACAGCAAGGTTTACTTTTTTTTCTTCTGTTGTGTGTGTTTGTGTGTGTGTGAGTAGACCCTTATAAGTGTAATTGTCGTGCTTTTCTGAAAAACCCAATAAATACATTTCTACAAAAAATAAAAATAAGTGTTTAGAAGATCAAATTTAGGTGAAATTTAGAATATTATGTGACTGTTCTTTGTTCTCTGACCTTTCATATTCGCTGTAGGGTTTGTTTCTGACACTATGTTCTGACTGTGTTCAGTTTGGGCATAGCCTCCAAATAAAGTGATCCAGACAATCTGAATAAACTGTTATCTTGTTAAAAAATTACCAAACAATCAGATCTTTTCATGTTTTTTTCCCTCTTTGGCCTTTTTGAGAATTTTAATAATGCTGCTGCTGATGTCCCAGATCTCAGGAATTAGCTTCAAGACTGTTTTAAATGGCCAAACACATGATCCTACTGTATGACCAAATTTGTAATTACCTCAAATGATCCTTTAAAAAAAAACAAAAATAAAACCCAACAACAACAACAAAAAACAAAAAATGTTGTTGACAGTGATACCAAAGTAATACTGTCAGCATTTCTCCTTTCACTGCAGTGTTGTTGAATCATGGCAGCTGGCAAAGGCAAAATGATTGACACTGATTGCCGCATAAACAAGCCAGCAGATTTAAAGGAAAGTATATGAATTTGTATCTGTTCAAAACAAGGCATTTGGCTTGAGGCAGTTTTCAAATCAGCAGGCCATGAATATGAAATCATTCAAAATTACGCAGAGGAGAGCGACTGGTGGACATCTGGTCGACTGTTGTCTGCGTGGCGCTGCCTGCTTGTTAGCATATCAATGACAGAAATGTATTTTTCAGACAGAAAGAGAAAATAGCATGCTTCCAAAGAAGAGACAATAATTTGAACAGTGATAACGGTGTTTCGTTTGAGCGTTCAAGAAAAGCACTTTCACTTTGCATAATATCCGGAGGAAGACATTACACAAGCAGTGAGCTAATGAATATAATCTGCCAAGAATTTCAGACAGAGTCGCTCTTTGTTTTTTCTCCTGCTGAAGTTGAACCCCTCCACCACAGAACCACCACCACTGTTATCCAACCTTGTTTATGAGTCTCTTGTGCTGTGAGAATACATAACACACAGCGCAGGAGAAAGGGAGCATTTGCAACGAAGGTTATTCAGCTGCAAAGATTGCCCTGAACCTTTCTCCACTTTCTGAATTCATCTCAAAGAGACGTGAAATTGTCACTTTCCACGTAATCTCTTACTGCGCCGCTAAGCAAGGACAGTCTCGTCTATTGTCGACACGCTGCCTCGCTTTCTTCTCGCTGGTTGTTTTCTGAGGGCTGCATTTCCCCCCAGAGGCCTGAGAGTCTGAGCTCATTCCCCATCCTTTGTATGCATCCAATAAGTAAACAATTCGCACCCAAACTCATGATGAATCAGTGTCAAAGTTCAAAGTCAATAAGCAAAAGTCTCATATCATACATGTTTTTAGTTGAAGTGAATGCGTTTGACCTAAACAACATCAGTACAGTGCAGTTAAATTAAAAGATAAGCTGCTTCTCTTCTTATGTAATTTACCAAAAATAACCTTTATTATGGGTTCAGGAGCACTTCATGAACTTACTGCAGTCTTAACGTCCCAAACGCAGCCCCAGTTTACTGACGAAGACAGAAACAGTTTCAATACAGGGTTCTTAAGGTGGCTGTTGAGGAGATTTGTAACATATAACAAAAAACTTCATGAGCAGATGGATTTTAATCCAGCTTTCATGGACTTATAGATGCTTATATTTTCTTTTTTTGTCTGAGAACTTGAAGAATCCTGGTCTCACACCAAATTAATCACATCTGCTTTGTCAGCACTTCTTGGCTTCAAATTAGAATGCACTGGGTTTCCTTTAGCATCATTTTCAACACACAATGTAATTCAACAGATCTACAAAAATTCACGGACGTCAGAAATAGACACCATTACTCAAAATGTAAGCCAAATGTTGTCGACAGGGACGAAGCTGGTGTCATCACTATTGCTCCTTTTTAGGCAAGAAGAGGTTTGCAACATGTTAATGTTGTGAAAGAGTGTATTTTAACCCAAATCGTGTTTTTTTTTCCTAAACCTAACCAAGTAATTTTGGCGCCTAAACTTAACCAAACAGAATCAAGTAAAAGTAAGATGGAAGTCCATCTCCTGGGTGAAAATCCTCTAACTTAGCCGCCCTCCAACATCCTAATAAGGCTCTTTAAAGTGAAACTCCTATACATCCATCTGCCACGAATATTGAAGAGGGTGGCACCAGCGCCAAATGACATCTTGTTGGCATCTCTGAGACACCAGCAACTTTGAAAAAACAGCAGTTTTTGACACCTTGGGACTGAACACAGGTTGAAATATAACATATAGCTATACACTGGCTGCTGTTTAGCAGAAGTTACCTTAAAAATACTTTTCATCCCTGTTTGCTTAAAAGCTTTATTTTGACTTTTGGTAACAGTATCTGATGAATAAAATCCTGTGATATGACCAAACATTCAACCAAAATGAGTGTTTCTTTGCATGAATATGATGCATGTACAAGCAAAAACAGCAAACCCCATATAAAAAGGATGTTTTTTACTTTGGCATCATGAGAACTGATATGTAAATGGCCATTCTCACCATGGTGGGAGGCTACCAACCTGGAAGCACTGATGTGGAAACCATTTTTCATTTTGATTATCGATGCCTCCTCTTTGTGGTCGTTCTGGTCTCCACATGTTGAGCAAAGCAGACTCATGCTGACGCCATTTAGATGACTTACCAGCCAGTCAGGAAGCCATGCGTTGATTATAACTGTATCAACTGATAAAAGATCATATTATGTCAGAGGAGCAAATCATTCTTACAGCCAGCAGCAACCACATAGTCATCAGACAAACAATAATAAATACTAAATAAAAACCACATTGAGTTAGTTAAAAGGCCAACAGCAGCAAAAACTAAAAGCCTCTTTGTTCTGCATGTTGGCAGATTGTGTCTGCAGCCAGAGGGGAGCAGCTTGATAAGACAGAAAATAGAAATACAAGAGGCTAAAAACAAGTGTTTTACGTGCAAAATAAAGACACAACAGTTTTCTTTAAAACATTGCCCTGCTGTTGTGAGAAATCCACCATGTAACAGCTGTTGCACACAATGTACAGTTCACTGAGCGGCCAGTCTTTACAAGGAGCGGCTTATGAGATGGGTAGAATGATTGCGGTCACAATCGCCCTAATTCCCTTTTATTACTTCCCGGGCCAGGGGATAGTGGAGGAGAGCAATTTTAGATTTGATCCACTATAGAAAGGCATTGGGTTTGTTTGCAATGAGACATACATGTAATAAAAGAGTGAAAATATCACCAAATGTCTCAACCGATCAATATCTGTCATGCAGGCTTAAATCTGCCAGAGCTGCATGTTTACACAGGAGTATGTCAGGATCAGAGGAACAGCTGCTGACAGGAACCTGGAATACTATTAAACGCACCGTGTTTATGTTACACAAATCAGAATATTATAAGATCTAAGGGTCAGTTATTAGAAAAAAGAATGTCCTCACTGTATGAGCAATGTATTCTCATCATTGTTTTCACCATCTCCTGGTGGTTTTCAGATTCTGGGTTGTGGATAATAACACTTTAACCTTCAAAAATGGACAATGTGTCATATCTGCTGCTCAGAGGGGTTTGCTATACAGCCAGGCTTTCTTTGTGCAACCTGGGTTGACAAAACCTAAAGTTCAGAGATGAAGGGTATTACGATGGTGGTTAACAACTATCTTTTTAAAGCAGGTTTTTTTATTACACATATTATTACACAAATTATTATTATAATTATGTCTGTGGTGCTGATAGTGAAAAATAAAACTGTAGTAGCAGTAGTGGTGCATCTTTCATGGTTTTCTGCAGCAGAACACACTGAACAGCTTACTGAGGGATTATTACTTCGTGAACCAGCTTTCAATTGACCTTTTTGCCACTAAAGAAACAGTTCCAAAGCAAACTGTTCTTTGGATTATGCAGAGCAACTAGGTCATTATATCTACTGACACAGATACCCACAAACTTGGAAAAACTAAACTATTTATGTACCACAAGAAATAAATATTTGACTGTAATTTGGGTGCACAAATCCGTTAGCATAGCAAGTGCCCTAATATGATGTAGTCCCCCTATGGTGCACAAACTAAATAATATCTGTGGATTTTTTGTATTTCTGTGCACATAAACAGAAAAAATATGAGATTAGAATAAGAGATCTTCTTGAAATCAGTCAAAGATGATATCTGACTTCAAAGCAATTTAAAAATTCCTGAAAGCCTGTCTTAAAGCACAAACAGTAATTAGCCATCACTTCATTTAATGGGCGCATGTTAAAACAGTGATTAGCTTGTCTTTGTTGTCTTGATTAATTCATTCGCCGGCGTGAAAGCAAGCAGCTGCAAGTCTGCTAATCAGCGGCAACAATCATCACGACGCTGCAATCTGCACAACTGTCTGGGGTTGAGGGAAAGGATATTACAGGGCGCAAACCTATCGATCATTACCGAGGATGAGAACACATCCAGAACCTTGACAGAGCTGGGAATCTTCTAAAGTGTTAACTGTGTAAAAACTGTGATTAAATATGTTTCTCCATATGCCAGTATCCTCTCTTTGTTTGCTTTCAAATCTTGATTTCGGGCCTTGTGCCAAGAATCACATTGTGCTTTTCATACATGTTCCACATTGGATGGATAATAGGAGTAAAACATCCAAATTTAACACACGAGAATCAAGGAAATGAAGATGAAAGTGTAAAAGGAGTAAAAGTAGCATTAAGATGACTCATGCAGCATCTAATAAACTGATTGCTTGAATCGAATTCATGCATGTCTGCTCCTTGATGTCGACATTTACAAGATTTAGACGAGACGGTTCCTTCGTAAAGAGATGATGTCATTTAGAACAAAGGACTCAGTTGTTTTGGAGAACAAGCTGAGGTCTACACGCAATCAACCGTCGGGATTATGTGGCTTCCAGCATCTGAAAAAGGAGGGTACAGTTATAAGGAATAAAATGTGTGTACATGAAGGTTATTTGCATTTAAACATTCATTTATAAACAGATGTAAGCGGTGCATAATCTTCAGTTTTTGCCTGAGGATAACAAGGTGTTTTGGCTCTTTAAACTCGCTGATCTGATTAACGAAGCTGAGACAATTCGGCCTCATCAGCATGACAATATTGTGACAGGAGATCAAAAATCTACATATCCACCCGTGTCACCACTTAAAACAAAGCAGAGTCATATAGGATTAATCTGACATGCAAGAGTATGAATATTTGATGGAATAAATAAATAAATAAATGTGATCATTCATTGTACCAGCTCTCCTGCTGTTCATAAACTACATTTTCCACATCACCGCTCTATAACAGACCTTCAGTGTGAGAGCAGGTATTTTAGCAGTCATTGCAGCAACAGCACAGGTGTAATTAATCACACTGATGCCGGCTGCGTTCACCACTTTTCAGGCCCCTGCAATTAACCTTTATAACAGCAAACTTTTGGCTTTTGTCAGCAGGAAAAAGCCCAATTGTAACTGATAACATTAAAAACCATTGTGCTCCATTTAGGTGAGCTGAGTCAGGGTCGTGGTTTTTGTTCATGCCGGAGACACTTAATGGTGCAGAGCTGCGGTTAATGCTATTAGCTGTTTGTTATGACAAGTCAGAATATGTGCTGTGAAAAGGGGTTTGTGAAGAGATCTACCAGAACACTGCTGCCCCGGAGAAAAACCACCTTGGTACATTTGCTTTATTCATGTATGAAACCCAGTCGAGTGTCTCTTCCTAGAAATTTCCCCGACTACAATCTCTGTGATAAAGCAGTCATGTGAATCTTTTATTTGATGCTCTTGTTCAGTGAAATGCTGTAGGCTGAGGCTCTGCAGAACTTTTGTCTTCTGGCCTCTCCTTTCTCTATACTCCTAGTGACTGTAGTCTCTGTCTCTAAGGTTCCCCTTCAGCTGACATTAAAGGCAGCGCTGCCACTGAGCCAGCATGAAAATGTCTCCACAAACACCAGATTTAAAACTCTGATGTACAACAAAATACAAAGAGATTTATCTGTGCTGACTGGCTTAATCATGTCAACTCATTTGGCAATGGCTGTTAATTTATATATAAATATATGTAAAAAGTTCCACATTAGAGCTTAAATGAGAAATATCTTTTACAATTACAAATATGTATAATTATATCTTGTGTGATTTGTTTAAAAATAAAAATGTTATAATTTCATTGTTTTCCGTACAATAGGTGTGAATGAAATGTCTTTTTTTTTGTTCCTTATGACACTTATAGTCTGTTTAACACACAATTTGAACACACCATTGTTAGGTTCTTTTATTGACTGCCCAAGAATGAGTCGGAGAATCCTTCAGGTCTCAGATGAACAATTTATTTAGGTCACAGGTAAAGCAATGCAGCGCTGGGCTCGGAGTGACAGAGCTCTCGCAGGAATGCGGTCAAAAGGAGCCCAGATTTCCGGATGTAATTCACATTTATCTTCTCGGGTTGGGGCAACCCACGGACAGAGGATGGACTTAAATGCAACCGAGTATCATTGGCCAGTTACCTTTGGCGTAAGCAAATGTGATATAAAACATGAGTGACTGTTGTCCTTGAGTGAGGTGTGTATCTATTGCAACAGACAGATAGAAGTTAAATTCGTGAAGACGTCAGGTTCCCGTTTATCAAGCTGAGTGTCCCACTGTTCTGATTAAAATGTAACAACCAGTAAGTCATGAGCAAAGTCAGAAATAAACATCCTAGTTCAGCAAGTGCACCTTTAAAATATCTTTAAAGTGAACAGAGCAAAAGCCAATCATAACACCATCATGTCAGCAATTCATCAGAACGTTTTTACAAAATAAATGTTGATATTTCACAGCTTTAAAAGCACAGCGGCAGATGATAAAAATCAAGGATGGTTGCAAATGTTCTATGACAAATTAAACCACTGAAATCACGAAAACAATGATCTATAGTGGCAAGTATTATATGTTGACAGAATGTACACTGATCAGGCATAACATTATGAACACCTGCCTAATATTGTGTTGGTCCCCCTTATGTCATCAAAAATGCTCTGAACCATTGGGCATGGACAAGAGGACCTCTCAGGGTGTCCTATGGGGTCTGGCACCAGGACGTTGGCAGTGGATCCTTTGGGTACTCTGGCTTGTGCAGTGGGGCCTCTGTCAATCAAACTTGTTCCACTGCATCCTGTTGATGCTTGATCAGAATGGGGTCTAGGAAGTTTGGAGGTCAAATCAACATCTTGGGCCATTGTCATGTTCCTCAAGATGTTCCTGATTGTTTGATGTTTTTGCCATGTGGTGGGGTGCATTTTCCTTTAAAATATGTAATTAAAGAGACACCAAAACATAGGAAGTTAATTCAACTTTGATTTTAAATAG
>OMNN01101271.1:68740-80903 GCA_900302755.1 Chromis chromis
AATATTGGGTTGGTCCCCCTTATGTGGTCCAAAATGCTCTGAACCATTGGACATGGACAAGAGGACCACTCAGGGTGTCCTATGGGGTCTGGCACCAGGACGCTGGCAGTGGATCCTTTGGGTACTCTGGGTTGTGCAGTGGGGCCTCTGTCAATCAAACATGTTCCACTGCATCCTGTTGATGCTTGATCAGAATGGGTCTAGGAAGTTTGGAGGTCAAATCAACATCTTGGGCCATTGTCATGTTCCTCAAGATGTTCCTGATAGTTTGATGTTTTATTTGGGTGTCTAAGTCTCATCAACACGGATGTTAAAATCCATGTTTTCCAGCAGAACACCACATAGTACCAATATGATCAATGTTATTCACTTCACCTGTCAGTAGTCATAATGTTGTGGCTGATTAGTATACATATATATATATTTTGTTTTGTTTTGTGCTTCTCACCGATTCTAAGTGGGTGTGATTTGTTGTGGAAAAGCAGATCTCACACTTCCAGTCAAAATTTAGCAACAGTTGAGGAGTTATTCGCTTATGTGTTGAGGCTGCTGTCAATCAAATCTGGTCAAACCACATCCACAGTCTTGGGAAAGCAGAGAACCTGAGTGTTACACTCTTATTAAATTATATTTAAAGTGCTGATTTATATTGGTTTGGGAAAAGTGCTCACATTCTAAGACGTTTTTTTCAGACGCGCCAGTTATTGAAAATCCATCACAGCTTTTAAATGTGAAAAAGTCTGACTTTCAAATATGTAATGATTATTAAAAAAGAAATTATTAAACAACAATGTCAAATAAGATAGCTTTATGACACAGTCTCACAGGCTGGATGTGGATTTGTAGTTTAAAGATTTTACAAATACCGACGAGTTGGAACTGAGATGATCAAAATGATCATGTTCAGAATATTTGATTTCAATCTAACAGTGCAGAAAACTGAGGCATTTTGGCCTTAAGTATATCAGTCTAAACATCATATAGGTAGCTTCAAACTAATTTTGAAACAAGTAGATACACAACATACTAGAATATCATAAGAAGTTTGATGTTGAGTGTGAAATGTGTTTTCCTATCTAAAACTACAAAATCTTTATAGGTTTCAAGAGCTTAGTAAAGAGCCTTTTTCTAACAGTCAACCTGCAGCATTCAGTCTATGTGTGTGCGCCACCTAGAGTCGAGAGCCCTTCACTGACAATGTGTGAAGTTCATCAAATGTCAATTCATATAGGAATTGAACTTACTTATTGAATTATTTGTAATTTTCTGACCTGAAAAATCTAAATTTTGAAAGACATTGTATAAATTATATTTTGCTGCACCAAAAACAAATGCAAATCACTTAGAATTAATTTAAGACAAAATCATTTTTAGCATTAAAATAAATAAAATCTAACAGACACAATCAACTTTTGTAATTTTTTTTTACATTTATTTCAGGAGACAATAACGTACCATGAATATAATAGTGAGACATCTGTTACAACACAAACTAACAGATCCATTCATTCACATTTTTATACATAATATCAAGTATATAGTCCACAACATCACGATCACACTTAAGAGGTAAAAGGTGGAAGAATTCTTTAAGCCCCCTGATAGAACACAGTGCCTCTGTCCCTTTATCCATGAACATGTTCCCATTTGATTTACAATCTGCATTGTTCACTGTCACATCTGGGGGGGAAAGAAACAGACATATCCACTCTTTGTTGCAGCTAAAAGTTGAGTGCAAGTGCAGCACCTGATTGGGGCCCACTGATTTAAACCACAACATGATCTATAAGTGCCATGTAATGGGCCGAGAGAAGGTGATGCTGTATCTGCAGAGTAGACCATATTTTCAGGCGTCTTCCAGTATTGTGTGTTTGATGGGTAAAGTTGCCGAAAATCAAATGAAATGCAAATGTGTGCGGGTCATGGAATGTTTAGGGGGACGTAAACAACAAGGAATACAGGAGTTCACATGACTGAGGCAGACACTCAGAACACGGGCCGATTTATCTGCACTATGTTGCACTGCACTGGGGTTTGGATATGTGGGAAGAGCTGAGAGGTAGGAAACTCATTCCTCCAAGGTCCGGAAGGAATTCTGCATGTCCTCCAGCAGCTGGGTGAAGTCTGCTTTGATCTTAGCTTCACCATCCTTAACAGGGTCCTGAAGAATTAATTAAACACAAACAGAGAAGAAGTTATTGACCTTGAATGGTGAATAATACAACAAAAATATTACCTCCCTTCACATGAGGAAATAAATCATGTACCTTGAACTTCATGGAGCTGATCTTGTACAGAACCTCTCCCATGTGCTCCCTGATCATGGCCCAGGTGATTTTGTTGTCGCTCTGAGCTGTGGACTCCACAGCGTGTCGGGCCATGTCGTAGAACGCGATCATGTTTGAGAGGATGCCAACAGTTTTGTAGAAGGGGCAGAACCTGTGCATGGGGACAAAAGAACATGTGAAATCACAGGTTATGTAACAATCCAGTGTGAGAAGAACTATTGCAGACAAGTCCCTTCATATCCACATACCTTTTCTATTGTTTCCACAGAAATCACCTAACCTAACCTAACCTTAAGACACATAGGTTTCTGAGATGTGTAGGTATTTTTGGTTTTTAGAAATGTTGCCGCTCTTGTGAGAAAATTCCTTCTTAAAAATACTTTAATCTTCAACAAAGGGACAAACAATAAAGGGAGCAGCTAATTCAGTGTTTACAAGGTTCAATATGTTCTTTATGGAATGTTTTAAAATGATACAAAAGGTGAGAAATGGCTAGAAATCACCTGTCGTAGGGGGTATAACCGTTCTGCTGCAGGAAGTCATCCTTAATGAGCTTAGCCACTTCCAGAGTAATTTTATCAGTCTCAGCGAGGGAAGCCTGCGAACAAAAGAACAAGAGTCTTGATTACCCAGGTTAGAATGCTAACAGTTTAAATGATTAATTCTACAGCTCTGACAGAAGCCAGTTTAATTAAACACAGATTCATGGATTAAAAAACACCCATTAACTGAAGGTAAAAATGTGTGCATTTAGAAAAAGTCTCACACTATCAGTTACTTGCACTAACTTTATGGAAGATGTTACAGTTGTCTGACCTTCATCAGGTTAAACTTATAGTGGAAAACCACCACTTTTTAGAAAGCTAGCAGCACCTCCATACAAACTGATCATAAACAGTGATGTCTGCCTGCGTGAATTTTACCAAAAAAAAAGGTCTGAGGGATGAAATGTCATTAATACGACCAGCACACCTGTCTTTAAGATTCTAAAGACCTGCATTTCCCAGGTCTTTAGATCCTCCTGCACTCATAGTGTGTGTTGAACCATTTTATATAACTGTAACCTGACCTCACCTTGCCTACAAGCTGCACAATTTCAGCCAGATCCTCCTCTTCCTGCAGAATCTCCTTGGCTTTTGTACGAAGAGGAACAAACTCAGGGAAATGTTTGTCATAATATTCATCCAGAGCTCGTGTGTACTTGCTGTAGCTGATTAGCCAGTTGACAGAGGGGAAGTGCTTCCTCTGAGCCAGCTTCTTGTCCAAACCCCAGAACACCTACAAAGAAAAAAACAAAAAGACTCCCAGGTACTGACACAGCTAAAGGAAGAAATATTGATTGCTAAAGGGAGTTAGGCCAAATGTTAAGATCAAGTGCTGAGCTACTTACCTGAACAATTCCCAGTGTGGCTGAAGTGACAGGATCTGAGAAGTCTCCACCAGGGGGGGACACACTAAGAGGATTCATCATAGTAAAGAAAAGGTCAGCCTGATAACCGATACATTACACGTCTAGGTTTGTCCTGTTTTAATTAAAAAGCTTCACAGGCAAAGCTATCATTAGACCTTGATGTCAAAGACCTTTTTAAGTAATTTCCTCAATAATACAACACACAGCAGAAAGAGACTCGGTAAAGAGACAAGATAAAGGTGCTCAGACTGACTGATTTTGGGGAAAATACTCAATTGTGATTTTTCTGACAGATACTGTGTATTGATCTGTGATCATTTTTAGAATCAAGTTTAAATCACTGACAGAACAGATTAAATTCTGGGTCAGATGCACTGGAAAATGTACCAGATGTGGCTGTCAAATAATAAGACTGGGCCTATGTCAGTTGATCCACAGTGTATACGTCTGAACCACTGATTAATAGCCAAGTATAAACCCCCTGATACTTGAAAGAAAGAAACTGAGTTAAAGCGTTAGTCTCATTACTTGATAGTCACATTTTATGTATCCTAAATTGCAGTCTTTGCAGTTTGCTAATTGCATTGTTTCAAACTGCGATTTGAAATTGATTTATTATTTCGCTCGACAAGTTTTACAAGTCAATCTAAATTTTCTGCAGACTAAAACATACGAAGTACAGACTATTAATACTGTTGATAAAGAAATGTGTCTGTACAAAAGTCAACTTACGCTCCTACGATGCTGACGCTGCCTTCTCTCTCTGGATTTCCCAGGCACTTAACACGTCCAGCGCGCTCATAGAAGGAGGCAAGCCTGGCGCCAAGGTATGCAGGATACCCGCTGTCTGCAGCCAACAACATTAACAACTGTAACTGGTTCACAACATCTCATCTACTGCCTGACTGTGTCCTTAAAAATCCACATTAATAAATCATATGCATCCAATAAACTCACCAGCAGGCATTTCAGCCAATCGTCCAGAGATTTCTCTCAGAGCTTCGGCCCATCGAGACGTCGAGTCGGCCATCATACTCACATTGTAGCCCATATCCCTGAAGTATTCAGACAGTGTGATACCTGCAGAAGCAGGTTGTTAGATTTGATGGATTCTCCAAACTTACAAACAGAAAAAATTACTTTGAGAGTAATCACAATAGGATAGGGTTCAAGTTTAAAGATACAAGAAACAGAAAATGAATTTCTGAAGTGGCAACAGACAACTTTTCAACTTTGCCCTCTTGTGTTTCCAAATGGTATTACTGTTGGCGTCGGGGTGGAAGAAGGAGAAGAAGAAAACATTATGAGAACAAAAATTAATTAATTTAGTTTACAATGGAGGCATGAAAGCAGAAAATAAAAGCAAAGTGCAGTACCTAACTGTATTAACAAGCAGGACAGTTTTGTTACTTAGTGATCTAATAGAAATAATGTTAATGAATGTAAGTTTGATATTGAGCCTTAGTTTTTATCATTCTCCATCTTCGCCTTGTTTACTTTATCGAATAACAGGGCTGCTTTTTGCAAGATAGCTTTGTGGATATTGCCATGTCTGCTATTTTATCAACCTGGAGAAAACCACTGATACCAGGATAGACAAAAGTGTCCTCCTCATTGTGTTTTTATTGAGCAGATGCACTTTGTTTGTTCCATAAATCAAGCCTCCATTCTTCCCGGAGATGTCAGACCCAGTGTTAGACAAAACTGCATCGTGAAAGTGAAATCAGCATTTACTTCATAATGATAAGTTAAAGTGAAAAAGTTGTCTAATGCCACTTGAGTGAAAAATACTCTCAAAAATATAAATATACACTTTGACCGTTCTCTAATGTTAATGGTTGATACCTGTATAAATAGAAGCCTCTCTGGCAGCCACAGGCATGTTGGATGTATTAGCAACCAGTGCTGTTCTCTTCATGATGCTCTCAACTTTGCCATCGACTTCCATAGTAAGCTGTTGGCATAAGGAGCAATAACATTATACAACGTGAACACTGGTGCTCTGTTGAACAGTTTTTGCTCTAAACAAGTATTGAATTCATTTTTATCTCCTAAATTAATTCTTTTCTAAGGTTAAAGGAAGGTGAACATGATGCTGTAGTATATATAGTATATTGAGCAGAAATCACAGACATGACAAAGTGAAAGCTTTATGTTCTTCCACTGACCTCGGGGAAATCACGCAGCACTTCAGACATTTCATTTCCACGCTCTCCGCAGCCGACATAGATAATGACGTCACTGTTGGAGTACTTGGACAGTGACTGTGAGATCACAGTCTTTCCACATCCGAAGGCTCCTGGTATAGCAGTGGTGCCACCCTGCACACATCTATACAGCACAAAGGTAACACAGTTTCATTTGTAGCCTTTACATTTTAGCACACAGCATGAAACAAGTGGCTCCACATATGTGAACAGTTACCCACTGAAGACTCATAATATAACTATATATACTATAACTAAGAACCAGCTGTTTAGTTCCAGGAGGTATGAAGACAAATGAGCACACCATTTAATCTTAAGTGGAGCACTCACGGGAAAAGTGCGTCCAGAACTCTCTGACCAGTCAGCAATGGATGATTAGCAGGTAGTTTTTCTGTCACTGGGCGGATTTGTCGTACTGGCCACACCTGCATCATGGTGAACTTCTCCTTTACACCTTCAAATTCCAGCTCCAGAACAACATCCTGAATGCAAAAAGATCAGAAAATCAGTTTTTAACAAACAGAAGACCATTTTGCAGTAGGAGCAACACTCACAGAAAGGTCGTAGTTTCCAGGCGGGGCCAGGTAGGTGACGGTGCCTCTGTTGCGAGGTGGAAGCATCAGCTTGTGCTTGATTAAAGAGTTTTCAAACACCATGCCGTAGATATCTCCCCCGGTCATGTGACTGCCAGCCTATAGGGAGGATAACGTGAAATTAGTCAGAGCAGCCGAAGAGGACAGACAGCCAAGACCACATCCAACTGATAAGGAATTTTTCTTACCCGAAGGCTCTGGCCGGGGGAAAATTCCCATTTGATATCTCTGTTAAGAGCACCAATGTTTACTCCTCTTGGGATGTAGATGCTTTGAGTGAGGTCGTTGATGTCTTTCAGTGGACGCTGGATACCGTCAAAGATGGAGCCCATGATTCCCGGTCCCAATTCTACAGAGAGAGGTTTTCCAGTGCGAAGGACAGGGTCACCGACAGAGACACCAGCTGTCGCATGAAGTTAGGGGAAACAAAAACCATGAAATCTTTGACACATAATTTACTATCAAGCTGTAAGTAAATCAATATGCTAATTCAGTTTTATGGTAAATCTTGACATGCTTTGTGGCACATTTAACCACAGACGAAGGTAAAATGGAAGTAGAAAGGATACATGTCTCCTCGTAGACCTGGATAGTTGCCATGTCTCCCTCTAAACGGATGATTTCTCCCACCAACTCACTGTGACCGACACGAACCAGCTCATACATGGCTGCTCCTGCCATGGCGGTAGCTGTCACCACTGATAATTAAACAGATTTATGAAAACAGGAGAGAAAATATTAAAATTGATACAGTTGAGAAATGTTGTAGTTTAAAATCAAGTACAACACAGAGGATATTCTCCTACACAAACCATTGGCACTTCACTAAAACATAACACTGTATATACACAGTACAATGACATTATTTACCAACTGCCCCACATTGAGGCAATCAATGAATGAACGAGTGAATTCCTTTGATTCGAACATTCAATATTTAAAGTGTCATTTTTATATTTTCTATATGACTTTGAGGTTAATGAAAATATACACCACAAGATGATGTACATTTGTTAGAGATTTTCTACATAGTAAACCAGCTTAGCTCTACCTTCAGGGTGTAAATGGCCATTGTGGGCAATATTACACATCAACAAGCAAGAACCGCTTCATGGCAATCTTATTTTACCCATATACAGTTCCTCAATTCATTTTTCACTAATTTCACAATATCACATGTAGACAGGACACATTAAAGGAAAAAACAGCATAAAGTGTCTTTGTAAGGTGCTGGGTCATCATGTAGAACAGCTTCAATACACCATGACATTGATTCTCCGGGTCTTAACACTATTCCTCTAAATGATATTCCCTCATTTTAGCCATACCGCCTTGTGGATGCCCGATCCTGTCAGATCTCGGAAGCTAAGCGAGGTAGGGCCTGGTCAGTACCTGGATGGGAGACTGTGAGGGAACACCAGGAAGCCTGGGTGAATGCAATGTGAGAGTGAGTGGTTGGTGGTGGTCGGAGGGGCCGATGGTGCAGATTGGCAGCCTGGCTTCCGTCAGTCTACCCCAGGGCAGCTTACCACCACTGAGTATGGAGTGAATGAATAATGCAATGTAAAGCGTCTTTGAGTGTCTAGAAAAGTGCTACATAAAACCAATGCATTATTATTATTATTATTATTATTATTATTATATACCTCTACTACGCCATTGTTACTAGAGAGGACAAAGAACCCCTTCATAGAGGGATTTAGTGTCTTGCCCCAGCACAAGACATCCTCTATGTATGTTCAACTGTCACCTTTTAAGAGATGGAGAAAAGTGTGTCATGCAGGAGGGAGGCAGGAAGTAGGGTGTCAACATGGTCTACACACATCTCCCTGAGCTACTTCATGCATGTCTGAGTTCTGTGGTGACACACAATGCTTGTATGACTCAGTGTCTCACCGACATGCTCCCATGAATACGTCTTGTGTACTTTGTGTTTTTTATCATCTTTTGCCATTTCACATTAGTGACTCATTGTATTTTTAAATGCCACTGACTCATTCTTTGTTTGTCTGTGAATTTGCTTTTATGAGCACATAACTTACATTTAAGTAGGCATTCTCAGCATGCCACAACAACTGCGGTAATAGCTTTTTCATTTGAATTCTGGCGTGCTAGAGAAGCACACGTTTCGCACAGCTTGTTGAAAGATATTCTTAATGTACCAACTGATGATTCAGGTTGGGGCAAGCATCGGGCTGTGTTTCCAAGCCCAAACTGAATGGATGTAGAAGCCGTATTCATCTAGCACACGGTGGTAGTGTGCGGGTCATGCTTGGAGTTGGAGAGGTGTAGGGTGAAGAGTCCAATGAGCAGTGAGTGCAGTTAGGCATATAAAAATAGAGGAAAATAGACTTGAAGTATAGCTATACACTTTGGGTTTCCCAACATACAGATAGATGATTGAAATTCATCTGTATCTGGTCCAACAGGCATAAAGGTGACTGAAGTTTGATGTAATTTTGCCCTCCTAATCCAGGCTCATAGAAGGTGGTTCACACCAAATCTTGCAAAACATCTTGTCTATTTATTAAGTCAGGACCAATGGTGTGCACAAATGCGTACACATGCATCCGTTGATTGAGGTAGCTTATGCTTTCAATGAAGGGTGAAAAGGTTTGTTTGCAACTAAAGATTGTATACAAACTTGAGAGAGACTCAGGTTGAGGGTAAAAACTTTATGAAAAACCAACAAGATGTAAATTTGTGTTTACGCCAGTTTCACATTTTTAGAGTTTGTCAGACCTTTTGGGTCCAGTCCTCTTTAACCCTTTAAGACCTGAGCCTCAAAATGTCCGCCTGGTCTTTTTTTCCTATTTTGATTACAAAAGGGTCATTACGGTAATTTAATTCGTATCCGAATGAAATTACCGTAATGACACTATATTGGCTGTAAAGCGCAACGACGTTCATATCCGAATGAAATTACCGTAATGACACTATATTGGCTGTAAAGCGCAACGACGTTCGTATCCGAATTAAATTACCGTAATGACACTATATTGGCTGTAAAGTGCAACGACGTTCGTATCCGAATTAAATCACCGTATCCAAATTAAATTACCGTAATGACACTATATTGGTTGTAAAGCGCAACGACGTTCGTATCCGAATTAAATTACCGTAATGACACTAGGCTGTAAAGCGCAACGACGTTCGTATCCAAATTAAATTACCGTATCCAAATTAAATTACCGTAATGACACTATATTGGCTGTAAATATAGTGTCATTATGGTCATTTAATTCGTATCCCTCCAGGAATCCGAGCACAAACCGTGACATAATAACGGTATTCCAAAGTGTGCTCTCCCAAACATGTCGCCGGTGACGCACCTGGACTTAAAGGGTTAACACCGGCTTCAGACCTCCAACTGGTTATAGTGTTTAGAGTTTTATAGAGTTTGACCAGGTTCTTTATTCTTTATTACCAGGTAGGAGGACGTGGATGTACACAAATCGGTAGGTCAGATTAAATCAGTTTTACCTGTCCATGCTGCAAAGTAATCCTACTCAACTTTAAAAAAAAACATGGTATTTTAAAATTGAACGTTGCTGCTATGTGGCAATGATTGAGGGTTGGGCAGAATAGCTCAGAGCAGCTCTCTAAAAAAATGCAAAAAACGTTTGAATCTGCTCTCATGAAGTGTGAACTTCCACAACACTAGTCCTGACAATGTGCTTGCAATCTGTGTTCAACATGGAAGATGACATGACACGTGAATAAACACAAAACTGACCCCAGGCAGAGTTTTATTCAGCTCTACAACCTGGTCTCCATGCTAATGGTCAGCTCAGTATTTCCCAGGTCACTAATCTGGTGTGAATGTGACTGTCTGTGTCCATACGTGTCTTAAGGCTGAGGCTGAGTATGTGTGTCTGAAAAGCAGGCACTAACGAGTTCCCTCCTGAGCAGTATGTTTTATTTATCAAACAGTCAGACCACAGTGCTGTTGACACCGACAGCCATAAACAAGCATGGAGCAAAACTGCAAGGCTCAGCCAGAGCTACATTAGACGTGACTGGCAGCACACAGATGTAAGGCAGAGAACTAATTTGCAGCAGCTTGGTCTGCAATATAGATACAGTATCGTCTCTACCAGCAGTTCAGTTCTACCTGCATGGATTAGTGTTAAACCCGTTACGGTGAAGAACCTGGGATAAATGGACTATATAAGGGCAAAACACAATATTATTTGGGTGCACCTGGACTGGCCATCTGCAGCAGCAGTGGAGTCTTCCCTGGGGACGAGTCAGACTGGAAGCATTAAGTCCACAAACACTGTTACTGAAACCAGGAGTTTAGCCCACCTCTTCGTCCTCCACCAGCAGGAAGAGTCCAAAGAGAACAAGAGTTAAACGTTACACATTTTACAACACACAGATGTTATGTAGCATCAACAAAGCAATTTCCAATAACATTTTGATGTAGAATAAGATGCAAATCGTCATTTATTTTCCCATTTTAGAAAACGGATTGAAGAATAGTCAACAGTGCTGTGATAAAGTATTTGATTCCCTTCTGAATTATACTATTTCCCCCCTCTTTTGTTTCTCTCCAGACACTAATTAAACTTGTAAAATCTGTTCTCCAGTTATTAGAATTACACATTTATATGTTTTTCTCCCATGAAAATAATCCCTCCATGCCTTTAAATCTACATGGTTGCAACCAAGTCCATCCAATAGTTGGATATGAGTCACCGACATCCCCGTGGTGGAATCTTGGACCGCTCTGTCTTTGCAGAGCTACTTTAATGCAGCCACATTGGAGGGTTTGTGAGCATGAACTGCTTTTCAAGTCCCAACACAGCATCTTAAAGGGGTTCTCATCCAAACTTTCACTAGGCTACTCCAAAACTTTAAATTTGATCACTTTTGAGCCTTTCAGAAGTGGGCTTGCTTATGATAACTGTTTTATTGCACAATCCAGTTGCACCCAAAGCTTTAACTCATAAATCGATGACCTGATGTTGTCCTTCTGGGTTTTCTGTCGCAGAGCAAACTTCATGTTTCCCCCAATTATGGCAAGTCATCTGGAATCAGCAATGCATCCCTGTCCCCACAACATTACACTGCCACTTCCATGCTTGACTGTAGGTGTGCAGGATTTCTGTCTTCCCAACTGTTCAACGTTCAACGCATCATTTCAGAGGACATTCTCCTAAAAGCTTTCAGGATAATCAAGATGTGTTCTGGCAGGTTAGTCCTGATATTTTTCTTGGTCAGCAATAGTTCCCACTTCGTTACTCTCAGTGCATTTGGGTAGCTTTTTGGTTTTTGTAGCTAGGACTCAGTTGATGTTAGATAACCTTTCTTTGCTTCAATGCATTGTTATCATTTAAAATTAGTTTTGTCTTTACTCAGGTTGCCTTTGTTTAAGCTGTAAAAGTGGTTCACTTGGTTTAAGCGTAAAGTTAGGGATTCAACATCTTTGTGGGTGTATCTCATACTAAACCGTGGCAAATGCTCAAACAGATTCCTACATTAAGACCTGAGCCTCAAAATGTCCGCCTGGTCTTTTTTTTCTTATTTTGATTACAAAAGGGTCAGCCTATTATAAGAGTAATGATGGTTTAAAATGACGTTGCACTTTACAGCCAATATAGTGTTATTACGGTAATTTTACGGTAATTTTACGGTTTCATTCAGGGCACGAATGAACGA
>OMNN01101274.1:16068-27305 GCA_900302755.1 Chromis chromis
TGAGCTGTTTTACAAAAAAGAATGGAGAAGAACTGCTGTGTCCAGATGTTCAGGCTGACTGAGACATATCCACACAGACTCAGTGCTGTGATTGCAGCCAAAGGTGCATCTACTAAATACTGACCTGAAGGGGGGAATATTTATGCAATTATTTACTTTACCTTATATATTTTTAATTAATTGACATTATTTTGTAAAAATCAGTTTTCACTTTGATATTAAAGAGGCTTTTTTGCAGATTCTTGAGGTTTTAGTTTTGTCGATCCGACTTACACAAAGAAAGCCTGACTATGTCCAACCTGCTGCGTAGAACGGCCCTCTGGCTGACTGAATGACAGATACCTTGAGTGAGCGGCAGTCTGACCTTTGCGGGTGATGAGGATTGAGGTGTAGGTGAGCAGCAGCAGGGCGTAGTTCAGAAAGCTCTGCAACATGGGAGTCTCCACCTTGTCTTCAGCCAGATACTGACAGCTCACCGCCGTCCCACAGATCAGCAGGGACAGGAACTGCCCCATGGCGATGGTCTTCAGCAGACGCCTGGAGAGTCGGCAGCAACATCACGAGTCAAATACACAAACATAAAAGTTTCCCTCTGGATCATGAAGGTGCTGTCAAGGTAGAGGGAGCTGAACCTGAAGGCAAAGCTCTCTTCCGGCTCAGCAGCTCAGTGTTAATCTGTGATCATGTGTTTTAAATGGAAAAAATAAGTTCCAAACCTTCAAAATTAATTCACTTCTCACATGTCTGCTTTTGAATTTGAGGTAAGAGGAATGAGACAAATAACATTCAATCTCTCCTCGATCAAAACAGCTCACACTGAAGGCATCTTAAAAAATACAAACTTTGATTTTCACACTATTTGAAAAACACAATGAAAATGGAGAGTTTAGGCTAAAAGCACATCCAGCATCTGCTCCCAGCGATGACTAGATTTTATTCCAGCTGCTGCACCAGAGTACGTAGGGAAGGGTCCAGTCGTTGGTCGGCCATATTGTGTATTTAGATTCAATGTAGAGTTGCTGACGTGACGCCACATGTGAAACACGTTGCCAAGTTTGACTGACTATTCACCGTTTTATTGCCCACAAGTGCCACTGAAGTTCAATGTTGCCTCAAAATAAGTGAATCTAGATTTTAAAGTTCTGCACGTTCAATAATAACAATGTCATTGGCTGCAGTAGTTTTTAATTTTCCTGCGAATATACCTGATGAATGATCCATACAGTAGGAATTAGCCTTAAAACAGACTTTAAATAAGGCTTAAGATAGAAGTCTGAATTGATTTTCCCTACTGTGATTCTGTGTTTATGTAATTTGTTCTCAGTTCTCTCTCGCAAATACATAAACAATAAATAAACAAGAAGATGAACCTCTTTTTTCGATTCAGCGTGACGTCATCTTTTACTGTGCTGTAACTTTTTATTCTTATCATTTTATTGTCTTCTGTTGTTCACATTTGTCTTTTAGTTATTGTGTTTTATGTTCTGCTGTTTGAATTTTACAGCACTTTAGGTCAACTCTTGTTGTTTTTAAATGTGCTTTATTTGACTTTAACTGCATCTTTGACTAAATAAAACCTAAGTGACTAGCCTTAATCCACTGGGCAGAGCTGTGTAGTTCTTGATCATCTTAAGAAGGACTGATCGGCAATAAATTCATAAATTAGAATAAATGAAGACTTTTTTTCCTCCTGGAAGAACTCTACAGCTTTGAAGACATTTTACTTATTTTACAGTAAAAATAGAGTGATGAAGGTCACAATACAAAAAGAGAAATAAAGAAAAAAAACAATCAATGTTCCTAATCCCAGAGCTGACAGAGCATCAAAGACTCACGGTAGTTCCAGGTTACTATAGTCTCTTGTCCCCCTGACAACACTGTTAACAAACCATAAATCATGAGCCATGTTTCCCTCATGGTTTTGGTCATTCTCTTCCACTGGTCATCAGGTGTCACTGAGCCTTACTATGGAAACAGGTGGGGGTTGGCAAACTGTTGAGGCTGAAAATTAGTCACTCTTTATCTTAATAAAACGGACTAACCTGCATAAGACTGATGTAAGTGAACATGTAAGACTCCCCTACACCTTAGAGCAGTCTGAATATATAACTGGACTATTTTGTCTGCTATGACAAGTCAAAATGTTTTCCACGACAAGGTTACATAGCACTGAGCAGTCAGATAAGTAGCATCAGCTGCATGCAACGACCATATAGCTCAACAATGTAGGAATCCCTCAGGAAGACTATACATGAACACATGCGGTGAACACATTTTAAAATGAACTTTCTAATGACATATCTGCTGAAAACATCTCTGACTTATCAGGACTACCATTTACAATGCAGTAGCTCAAAAGTTACAGACTGACTCTTTTCCAGACAGCTGGATTGGTGCTCACCATGTGAAGACGTCTCTCAGGTTGTAACTGTACAAACCACAGGCGATCCTCCATTTCCCACACGTTCTGTCCTCCTCAGGCCCCTCCATCACTGTGAGACCTAAACCTAGAGAGACAGATTAAGCAGGGAAGATTAAAAGCTTGGGAAAAAGTAAGAATTTGGTGCAAAATCTCCACAGGAATGTAATGTGCCTCATAAAATGATTCTCACTTAGATTATGGGACAGATAGATACATGTACAAATACAGTATATGGGGGAAGGAATATCATTATTAATAATAATAACCTTATTTATATAGCACCGTTTAAAAATAGAGTTTACAACTTGCTTTGACAGACAAACCAAAACAAAGAGGATAGTCAGAAAGACATTATTATAGACAGACAGAACAAAGAAATACTAAAAAAGAAAAACATGAGAGAAATAGAATTAGGAATTACTGCATGTTAAATGTGCCGGGGGTTAACACAGAGGCATAGATTTCAATATTTAAGTTTAATATTAAGGACACATGCGATTGTCTTCCTCTGCTTACACTGGTCTACAAGCAAAATGCTTCCAGAATAAAAGTAGTGAATTTTTACCAAATTTGGGTCACTAATAAAGAAAAATTGCAATTCATACAGAGACATTTCATGAGTGGTGGCACACATTGATCTATGCATCTCAAGTCAGTGCCTGATATTTCTAAGTAACTGTCTCATGTTTGTGACCTCAGGAAGCAGAGATGCCTCCAAAATGTGTAAACAATGCAGATCATCATAAGTCATAAGACATATCTAGTTTAATCCTTGACATGTTAAGACCTGGAAATGTATTATTTTTTAGAATATAAGTGTTCTTTCTAATGTCAGATTTGCAAATCTACTACATCAATATACATAAAGCTACATATTTGTAATAAACCTTTATCATTAAATATCTTGAAATCATTAGCCAACCAGCACTTTAATCATTTGTTTTCCAGTCCATCTAATCAAAGTATGTAAGATTTAGTACATTTTATCCCTGAAGATTCGTTTTTCAAAAAAATTGTAGACCAGTGTTACAAAATGAAAGAAGAAGAGGAATTTCATTTAGAAAAGTCCTTGTAAAGTTGATCTACATAAGAATAAATATTTGAAAGCAATACATAATGCCTGAGAGCCTGACTGCATTATACTCCATTATATTTTGAACTGCCACCTTGTGCCTGGAATTCATGTTTTCTTAGTACTTCACACCATGCAGAAAAGGCACAAATTATGGCATTAAAAATCACCAGGTTTCAGGTAAATAAGTGGGTTAACAGGTAACCATTATAATCCATACTAATATTAACTATAACCCGAATTTTAATATAGCCCCCAATGATTTGTATTGTGTGTTTAATCACTATTTAGCAGCTATAACTGACTGGCGATAATGTTTAAGTGTTAAAGCTGTCACTTTTTAAACGCAATCTGGTGTGTTTCTCTACGCGCCACTGACAGCGTCATTCATCGGGCTCACTAAACTATAAACAGCTAAATAAATAACATTCACACTCTACGCTGATGAATTACATATATTCATACGTACGTTTCGCTCTTCGGTCATGTCATGACAGCTCGGTGGACGTTTTCCAGCTGTGATAAAATGTCATGTTTCTCAAAGCCGCACCATGTTTGAATCCACGCGGAGCTGCTTCTTTGCCGGGGTGAATCAGTCTAACCTCGTGGTCCTTAGTCCCGCCTCCTGCGCTCTGATTGGTTGAAGAGAAGCTGATTGACGTGTGCACCGTGCAGTCAAACTTGTCGTGGTGCTGATGAGATTGACAACACATTTGACTGTTTAAATGTCCTCAGATACAGCATTTAACTGCAAATTTGAAGTATTTTATGTAACTTTATGCTTCTACTCCACCACATTTTATGCTTTTTCATTTTCGCACAAGACATTTCATAAATTAAAATATAATATATAGATGAACTACTGAAAAGGACCTACCAGGCCAGGGGTCAAAGGAATCTGAAATCTCAAGACACACAAAGCAACTAGTAAGAGACCAAAAAAGATGCAAAATAATCATAAACATAGATGCAAAATGATAAAAAAAAGGGATGCAAAAACACACAAAGGAGTACAAAACAACAAACGACAGACACATAAAGACAAACGAACTGCCAAGACATAAAAAGATGCAAAATAATCATGAATACACACAAAGCAACTTTAGATGCGAAGGACCTACAAATAGATGCAATAAGGGACAAAAAAACACAAGGGAACAGAGCAGTGATGACTAAAAAAGGAGATGCAAAATCATTTTAAAAACTAGGCAAAAACAAATATAAGCGCAAAATAATCACAAAGAACCACAAAACAACGATGGAAAGAAGCAAAGCAACAGCAAAGAGATGCAAAATGATAACAAGGAGACAAGAAAACTGTGCAAACAGCCACAGAGAAACATGAATAGACGACAGAAGTGAACAATTAACCCGAAGAGAAAGAAAAGAGCCACTAAAAGGGACAAAAGAGAACAGATATGCAAAGTAATGTAAAACACTCTAAAAAAAAAAAAAGCAAAAATGATTACAAAAAAGAAGAAAAACAAACCAAAAAAATGCACAAAAAAATCACAAAAGAAAAAACACAACACAACCAAAGACACATGTAAAGCGATAATAAAGAGATCAAAGATAACTGAAAAGAGCTGAGGAGACACTACTAGCCATTTTTCATCTATTTAATCTCAAAGGTCAAGGTTAAGGTCATAGTGTAGGTCGGGGGCCTTTTACATGTCTTAACTTTATACTTCAACTCAAATAAAATTGTGTATGCAGACTTGTACTTGCAAAGACGCATATTTTAAAATTATGATATTGCTACTTTAACTTACACAGTAGTTCTTCCTATTCTTTCTTTTCTGTCAGCACAAGCAAATTGGGTTCAGAATGTTGCTGAATGTTCAAGCAGCTTTGCATTTCTCTGGCCTTTTTTTCCAGGTTTTAACCTTCAGAATTGTCTTGTCTGCCCTGAAACCACCACAAATTGTCAAACTGGCTCTTGTTATCCTTGTGTGAAGGTTAAAATCCTTCTTTCTTGCGTGAGAAGGGATTTGACTAAGATTGTGAGACAGAGAAGGAATGATAACAAACACCACACTGAAACTGAAACAATAACTGCCCCTGAGGCTGCACAAATATTGTTCTCTTATCTCCAGTTCTGCTCCCACTGTCCTATACATGGCAAAAGTTGCATGTTACTTTTCCTCTCTGACTTTTACTGGACTAAAGGTTATTATAGATATGAGGTCAAATGTTGGAAGAGCACAGCAGTTCTAGATCTAGTGATGGCTCAGAATAGCTACCATCATTGATGACTGGTAGCAGCAGTGCTTCATGTTGTACTGGCAGTATTTCTTGTATTTTTTACGGCAGACTACTGGTAGCAGTATTCTCTTAAAAAACAAAAAATGCATTAAGTGAAATAAAAAAAAAGAAATAAGGTGATAAAAAGAACAAAAGAATGGCAAAAAGACAGTAAATATTTGTGTGTGTGTCTTTTATAGGAATTTAGAGGGCTAAGAATAGAATCAAATAGAAAAGAATGGAGCTTTATTGTCTACCAGAGTGGGAAACTGTCGTCAGTTCACCAAAACACAATCACTCACTTGAACGCTGTTAAGTCTGCTGAACAGTTTTGTGAATTTTTGAAAAACAGCAGTTTTGGAGAAGCTTTATTGACAGTTCAGAACTACTAACCAAAACTTTCAACAGTTTAAACAAGTTTGTTGTTAAGTACAAATTGAATCTTATGCACTAAGCTTGAAGAGTGTGTGTGCCTGACTCAGCATTAGCAGCCTGCCAGCATATGTTGTATGCTCTACAAAGTGTATTCAAAAGGTTGATTCCAGTGCTGAATATAGAATACTTTCCTTATATGGGAATTAAATGTTAAAATTGCTGCAACTTTAACTTAATGTTGCTTAACGTATACCTGTTGTCCTCATTAGTAAACATTGTTTGTGCTATCTAAGTGGTAGCAAAAGCGTAACAGTTTCATTATTAGTGTATGCGCCAGCAATCACCAACAAAACATTCTACAGCTGACACTAAGATAAAAGTGGAAAAGTGACAAAACCTTATCTGATTTTATGCTTGAAATGTATTTATTTATGCTTAATAACATTTGTAGTTTTATGTGGGAGACAAATTTGGCAAAGTTTATTTAAAAAAAAAAAAAAGAAGGTATAACCCACAGTAGGACATTACCACTTAGTCCTTGTAATTCCAGAAAGCAAGGAGAAAATAAAATTGCATGCAAAATTAGAGCTCATAGGTTTAGTAGGATAATTGTATTTGAGTAAATGTTGATACTCCTGTCTGTTTGAATAATAAAAAAGAAAGAATAATTTGAAATTAAATAGAAAGGTTATTTTTTTAAAAATGAACAAAATTAGCGTTTGCAAGAAGTGCTAAGATGTTAAAAATTAGGAAAGCTGTACATGATAACAACAACAACAACTTATATTTAATTAAAAAAAACAATATAAAGAAAATATACGTATTTAGAAAGTGTAAATTAATACTTTTGTTTTAAAATGTTGTTTTTAAATTCTTCATTTTGTTTATTTTTGTTTATTTATTTAATAAAATGACGAAACGCCGCACATTTTCGGTAACTGATGTGATCAGGTTAATCTTCATCCGTCCTGTAGTTCACGCGAGACTTTACGAGAGGATAAGTTGAGGGAACATGGCGACGTCTAATTTGCTAAAGGTAGGAGGCACTTCAATTCAATTATTTGTATTTAACGCCCGCCGGAGCGCTTGTCATTTGTGTGGTGTGATGTTGGCGTTTAGCTCCAACCTTAACGAACTGCACACCGCACCTGAACACGACGGTGCTGTCAGTGTTGACTTAAGCTGGCAGCAGTTAAGTTGCATCTGGCTAACATTAGCTACTTATCAGTGATTTAGCTGCTAAATACAATAGCCACAACAGAGCTAAATGTGAAGGGAAAAGGCAGACACGGGGTAGCCGGAGAGTCACAGAGACACATAACGGATAGGAAACGTTTCGTTAGCTTAACCTGTGCTAAAATGTGAGCATAGCTTGTGTTTGTACGTTAGCTACAAATCTTCATATTATCTGTCAGTCAGTGGCTCAAGAATCTGCAGCTGATCAGCCCCTTAAAAGACTCGCTAAAGGCTGCCAAAAGAAACTGCCGGAGTAGTTTCTGTGCATTTAATCCTCTGCTGTCTTAGCTTGTCAGGCATCTATGGCACTGTGTTTAATTCAATGATAATTCATATCGTCAAGCACAGGTACAGGGAAGGTGGCATGCTAGGAGTCACAAGCTAGAGCTGTATATCGGTTACAGAAAAGTGACACTGGCGTCTAAACACAGGTATTTTACAGGAAATATAAAACTGTGTGTACAGTATGGACGTAGTCTGATTCATCTGCAAAAGGTCCGTGTGCAGGTACCTCCTGTACTAAAACACTACAAATTATCTGTTACTTTGTACTATTATGATCAAACACTACTTTATTTTGGAATATCACCCATGTGAGGACAGCATGAACTACAGTAATAAAGATATTTAAACAACAGTTTGTAACATGGAACCTCCACACAACCAGGACAGATCATTTGCAAATAGTACCTAACCTTACTTAACCTTAATGTCATTTAATCTGCACCGTTGCCATCCCTTGGTGTATCAGTTACTGTCCTGCCTCTGATCACACACTTCTAAATAGTCTAAATAGAATGTTGTGCATGGACATAGCCAGATTGAGCTGTAAAGGGTCCTCTGTGCTAAAGTTGCTGTCCTCTGAATGATGTGCCCTGTCCTGTAAGGCCTATGCAGCCATGCCTCAATTGCTGGAATATGACTTAATATGTTTTAGAATTAATTTGATTAAACACAATTTTATTTAGGAATATCCCCCATTTGAGGACAGCATGAACTACAGTACACAATACACAGGACACCTCCACAAAACAGGACCAGATAATCAGCAAATAATACACAACTTAGTTGATATTGTACTGTTGTGGTTCAAATAACTTGACATGTTTGTAAGTAAAAACATGTAGTTGCCCACTCTGCTGGGTTGGTAATCCAACCTAATGTAATTTCATCTGCACTGTTGCCATGCTATGGTGCATCAATCACTGCCACACCTGTGATCACACATTTATAAATAATCTAAATAGTATAGTATGTATACATTATGGACATAGCCTGATTGACCTTTAAAGGGTCCTCTGTGCAAAAATGTTCTGTCCTGTATGAAGAAGCAGCCTCGCCTACACTACTAAACCTATGGTCATTTAATCTGAATGAACACAGTTTTATGTAGGAATACCAGCAATATGAAGGCAGCTGGGATTCAGGGAAGGTCAACAAAATAACTGCCAACTGAAATATTATATTGTTGCTGTGCAAATAGCTCAACATGTCTGTAAGTGTTCAAATTGCCAAACCAGGCAGTTGCCCACTTTACCCTGATCTAACCTTCATATGATCTCATCTACACTGTTACTGTGTCCTGGTGCCTAAATCACTCATCACTAGTGCTGCGACTAAACATTATTGTTAGTGTTAATTAATCTGTTGATAATTGTATTGACTAATTGATCAGTTCTGTGGTCAATACTATGCAAGAAAATAGTGAAAATGTTGACCTCAAATGTCTTGTTCTATCCACAACCCAGAGATGTTCAGTTTAATGTCACAATGGAGGACAGAAACTAGAAAATACTCACAGCAGAATCTGGAATCAGACAGTTTGGGCTGTTTTATTTCTTAAAAATGACTTAAAGCATTTAAATAAATATCAAAATAGATGCCGATTAATTTAGTTGATTTAGTTTCATTTAGTTTTGTTTACAACTAGTTGATTAATACAATGCAGTCTACAGATCACACCCTCGTTAGAAGTCAGTTCACTTTAATAACTAACAGAAGGACTATGCTGACATTTTTTGCGTGTCGATCTCAGCTCCTGATTTGTTTTCTACATCTAAATGCTGTAAATGCAGCAAACATCCAGTGCATTAAAGGGGAACTCCTCCAGGTCAACGAGGTATAGAACCTCTTATCCAGGGCCTCCCTCAGATTCTGGTGGGTTTAGATCAGGGGTGGGCAATCCTGGTCCTCGAGGGCCACTATCCTGCATGTTTTAGATGCTTCCCTCTTCCAACACACCTGATTGAAATGATCATCTCATCATCAAGCTCTGCAGAAGCCTGATAACGATCCTGATGATTTGAATCAGGTGTGTTGGAAGAGGGAAGCATTTAAAACATGCAGGATAGTGGCCCTCGAGGACCAGGAGTGCCCACCTCTAGTTAAGTGTTTTGAGGGGCTGGGACTATCTTTTTCAGTTCACCATCACAACTGATTTTCTCCATGCTTATCATAAATGTATTTCCTCTGTGACAGTAAAACATGTGTGGAGCCTTTTGAATCTTCTGCCGGTTAAACAGGGCTGATCAAACACTGTAGGTGCTGATTAACTCTGAAAGCCTCACTCTGAGTGGACTGAAAACTCTTGCTAACCTAGCCACATTAAGGCTACTAATAAGACCTGCAAACTCTCCATTCAGAAACAACATCTAAATAGATTTCCACTTTTATACCAGCCAATACAATATACTTTGTTACATCAGCTGGACAAACTTACAAACACTACACTAGGGGCACCCCGATAGCCTAACGGTTATGTCGCGTGACCCAAGTGCTAAGACGTAGCGGCTGTCCCGGGTTCGATTCCGACCTCATTGAGTTTCACTTGGAGTCTCACGAACAGGATCCAATCTAAGGCCCCGTCCACACGAAGACGAACCCAGGCCTAAACGCACAAATACTTCATCAACCCGTGTATCATCCACACCAAGCCGGCGTTTTGGGGTCTGAAAACGGTCATATCTGAACCTAGGTCCCAGAGTGCAAAGATCTCAAAATGCCGTTTACGTGGCGCCATTGTTACGCTCTATTCGATCTTTTTCTGACACGCTTGCGTCATAGCTCCACCTCTCGATAAATGCGCATGCACCAAACTCAGAAAATTACTACAACTATGGCGCCATCCACTCTATGTTTACATCGTATACAGATTTCTGCGCATGCCTACAGTCCTGCTTGTCACAGCGCCACCAACAGGCCTGGCATGTGTTTTACATAGTTTTCAGGCGTATCAAGTGAATTCATGTGGACGGACATATTTACTGAAACAGCTCCGTCTTTATGAAGAACGTTTTTGAAACTATAAGCGTTTTGGCTTCGTGTGGACGGGGCCTAAGCCATGTGAAGCTGCAATGATGAATCGATTGACATAAAATGATTTGGTAACTTCCAGCTTCATCTTTCTTTTCATACATGCTAGTAAACTGAATGTCTTGAGGGTTTGGAACATTGGTCAACAATGCCAGACCCCTAAAGTCGACACCTTGGGCATATTTGAACCTTTTCTGACATTTTATAGATGAATAATTGATTAATTGAAAAAATAATTTCAGATTAGTCGAAAATGAAAACAGTTGTTCATTTCAGCCCTAAAGCCATGACAGTGAGCACGGCCAGGAGAAAGTTGCTTTAATGTTATTTATAATACCTTAAGAAGCCACAGTGCTGCAGTGGAACATTGTGCAGGCTGACCTTGGTATTTATTTTTATTTGGGGGCATTTTTGCTTAAAAATACTTTCAAAATAGTTGTGAATTCACTTGTAATTCTACTGGTTTCATCTCTACCCACAACATATTGTGTTTATGAATAGAACCTTGCTCTATATAAGACTTACATCCAGTTCAGTACTCTTTATCATAGGCTCACATGTATTTTTCCAAAAATA
>OMNN01101275.1:5860-25956 GCA_900302755.1 Chromis chromis
TTGAAATGGTAAAACAATAGGGTTAATGTTTGCTAATCTTAAAGCAATGTATTTCACAAACTACTTAGCAGTTTGCAATGAAGACACCACTTGACTCCACAGCAGTTTGCAATGAAGACACCACTTGACTCCACAGCAGTTTGCAATGAAGACACCACTTGACTCCACATCACTGTCTGCTCAGTTCTCTGCTACATGTGCTGCTAGTATTGTAAACAATGGAGTTGAAGCCACACTATTGGACAAACTATGTAGTAGCACCATTTCTTTTTTTTAAGATTTTATTTTTGGCCTTCATTAGAGAGGACAGTGGATAGAGTCAGAAACGGGAGAGAGTGGGGAAGGACATGCGGTAAATGGCCGAGGTCGGACTTGAACCTGGCACAGCCGCTACGTCTCTGCACGTGGGTCACGCGACATAACCATTAGGCAATCGGGGCGCCCCCAATAGCACCATTTCTAAATGATCTCAAGTATCTTCTTTTTTTTTTTATTATGCTCAGCAAAAAAAATCATATTGGTGCATATTAGACAATATAAACTCTCATACTGACGTATCCCTGATAGTCCAATGTCAGCTTCAATTAAAACCCCTCCTTATTGTGGAAACCTTTATAAGACCTTTACATCATCTACATACACAATTTAGTCCTGTTTTGAAAATGCATGTTGTTGGTGCATTCAAGTGTTTGTACGGAAATAGGAAAACATTGTCCAATCTTAAAATGTGTCAGTCAGCTGTTGCAATGTGTTTTGAATGTGAATGTTTAATACAGATAATATCTCAATCTGTGTCCACCCTCCCTTTTTACCTCTCAGGTGGTGGGATGTTTGTGCCCAAAAGGGTTCAGCGGGGCGTTCTGTGGGAACACTACAGACATATGTCGAGGCAAACCCTGTTACAGGGGGGTAGAGTGCCAGCCGTCAGAGTCAGAGCCCCACCAGTTCACCTGTGGAGAGTGTCCTGGTAGTACTATCGCTAGTGGAAAAGAGGGATACAAGTGCTTTAAGCATGGTCTGTAACACATGGAGATTCTTTTTGATTGCAGTCACATTATCAGCTTTTGACTCCAAACACTATCTGAGGCCTCTTTCCTGTTTCTCTATTCACCTTCTCAGACATGTGCATCCCGCCTTTCCCCTTCCCCTGCCACAAAGATGCAAAATGCAACAGCACGACACAAAACTACACCTGCGAATGTAAGGCAGGCTTCACAGGAGATGGACACAACTGCACAGGTACTGAACACCCAACATGCCATGATGAATAAGAACATTTTCACTTACTGCCACTGACCTGCACAATCTTTGTCTGCATTGTAGATATAGATGAGTGTGCGGAGCTCATGGCCTGTGAGAACGCCAAGTATGAGTGTAAGAACACAGCCGGCTCTTCTGAATGCCTCTGCAGATATCAAAACACAAAGGACACTGAAGGATGTGGTAGGTGCACACTTATGTTATATCATATCCAATAACGTTTGGTTACACTCACAGTACAAGTCCAAATGACCATAAATATAGTCCAGTGAGGTTAATGATCGGGAAGATTTTCATGTTTACAAATTCACATCATTAGACAGCTAAAGACAGCTGTATGATCGTAGAGCTGCTCACGCTGACAGGTAAGCAGCTCATGCACTATACATGAAATGCGTATGTGTTTACCTTAAAAGGACAAAGGCTGACATATGACATGACTATAAATAACAATGTCAAAATGTGGCAAAATATGCAGTGAACCAAACCTTGTTCACTAAAATATACCATAAAATACTGTGAAAGCTTCTCTTATATGCATTAAAATACTTTTTTCTTTTAGATAAATATAAGATATATTTGTTTGGTAGTACTCGTCTCAGCAGCAGATACACTAAAATACATTAGAATACTATGAAAAATACCCTAAGTACTCTGAAAATAATCTAAGGGTTATTAAAAAATAAATATAAAAGTCATATTTGTTTGGCAGTACTTTTCTCAGCAGCATAAACACTGAAACATACATTAAAATGCTATTAAAATATTTTAATATAAATTGAAATATGGGTTTATTCGTAAATCAATATATCGATAATATTTGTTTGGCAGTGCTCCAGCTGCAGAAACAATAAATAAACTAATAAATCTTGTTTAGTTGTGAGCACCAAGCCTCTGCGTCTGCACCAGCCTTGAAGTAGCTGCTGTTCTCTTGATGACAGCTTTCTGTACAACTGGTGATACATTAAGCAGCTTCATGAGGCCTGATGAACCTTGTCAAAAGTTAATTTGTGAGATTAGAGACCATCACTTGTGACTGTTTAGCAGACAAACCCTATTTAACTACTGTAGTAAGAACCACTGAACTATGTCAAGAGAAACCATCATTACAATTACTACGGCCAGAATGGAAAAGTTCACTCACTAAAAACAACAAACAAAGAAACTGGTTCTTGTGGATCACCCCAGGAAAGGATGACCAACAGATCCCTGTGCTGCAGAGGAGAAGGTCATTAGAGTTCACAGCCACAGAAAACACCAACTAACAGCTCCTCAGAGTCCACATCAGTGCTTCACAGAGTTCAAGCAGCAGACACATCCCAGCATCAACTGCTGAGAGGGAGGTGTTGCTGGTGAGCCTGTTGGCAACTTATTCAGAATTCAAGGCACACAGCAAAACACCATCCTATCTGCTTTGAGCTCAGTTGGACCACTATTGATCCAGAGCACACCGTCAGCCTCTATAGGGGCTGTTTGACCGAGAGAGACCCAACCTAAACCCAGCTGAATGAAGGTGGATAAGTTACCTAAACTGAAAACATATTCTGCTTTGTTTGCTACATAATCCCATGTGTTGTTTTTATAGTTTTGATGTCTTCAGTACTGCTCTAAAGTAACGATATAGAAAGACCCTGGAATGAGTGAATGTGTGTCGACTTTTGACTGGTACTATTTGGCATATTCCTTGCAGCAGAACATCAATGCACAAAGCTCACACAGGTTTTTCTTTCTCCCTCATACAACATAGATTTGATGATTGCATAAAAACCCCACCTTTCATTGATGCAGTTTATTCCACAGCAGTGTCAAATGTGAATCTCTGCTCGGTACCTGCCAGCATCTAACTACCTCAAAGTGCTCGCTAAGTGTCGTGCTTGTTAAATGTCATCAAATGCTCTTAGAAACATATTTAAGTTACTGCAGTTTGTGTATTTGTGAAAACCGTAATTGTGCTCTACAACAGAGCGTTTCATGTGTCAGCAGTGTATTATAATGCAGCTGATGTGTTTCTCTGCAGGTGACGCTCCCAATCCTCCAGGTAAGAGCTCCCTTATGGTTCCCTCTATAGCTTCATTAGCCTAATCATAGCTTCACTCTTCCTGTGGTGTTACCATGGTAAACATGCCCGTATATGGTAAGACGAGGTCATCACACAGCTGTTCTGTGTCGGCAGGGTATAACATGTTCAACGTGTCTTTGGCCTGGAGGGAGAACAATGTTGATGGACTCCAAAAGGTGAGTGAGTGTGTGGGTATGTAGCAGTAATACCAGCGTTTAACACACAGCTACACCACAGTGATTCTCTGTTTCCCCCTCAGCTGGAAAAAATTCTTAAAGAAGGTTTCGAGAACAAATATTACAACATCACTAAGATAGGACAGGGATCCAGACCAGGTTGGGATGAATACCGTATCGGCGTGTCCAGTGACACACCCCACTGGTACATCATGGACTACATGAGCAGAGTCAGCAGCTACTACGGCATCAGACGCATAGACGTTGATGGTAAAATGCTTTTTGTTCATTTCTCTGTGAATTTTAATCATTGAAATGTATTTTTTGTGTTTTTCTAAAAATGTTAAAATGACTCATGGGGCTCTTTAATCATAATGTTTACTGCAACAGAGGTAGAGTAGTGAACATGGGCACAGATTTCATGGGGGATGCAGGGGAGACATCCACCAATAAGTAGAATACATGCATTTGTCCCGCCCCTAATTAACCCTCATGCCCTCTTTGGACATTTTTCTACATGTTTGGTCATCATTTTAGCTGTGTTACAGTTTGTGGCATGAAATTTTGTAAGAAATTTTCTTTTTAGTGAAATCTTTGAAATCCACTGTGTTTTACGGTTATATGTCATTAATACTCTTTTGACACATTTTGCACCCTCTGGACACCTTTGTGTACAAAAATGTACACGCACTAAAAACTGCTATTAAATCATCATACCTTAATTTTTTTTTCTGCTTTTTTTGTATAAATCACTTCAACAACTTCAGACCTTTTAACACACATACACCTCCTGGGGCCCCCTGGTGGTCACACGACTCCATAATACATAACTGGTAAAGATACAAGAATTTTATGCATCGACGTACAACGATGGGAAAATGGTTGAACCTGATGGAAAACAGTAAAAATGTCACCTATTCTTCAAAATGAAATGCTGACATTACAGAATGCATGGTTTTATACTGCAGCGGCAGGGAGATCAAAAAATGTGGTTTTAATGGAAACCAATGGCATTTTTGGCCACAACGGTGTCCAGAGGGAGTATCAGATAAATATATATCATATCATTAAACTGGCATTTAAAGAGTTAAAATCCTGACAATGATTGAATGTTTGGTAGTTTTGAACAAGCCTGAAGTGATTTATGCAAAAAAAAAGAAAAGAAAAAAAAAAGCAGAAATTAATATGAATGCATGATGATTTAAGAGCAGTTCGTGTACGTTTTTGTACACAAAGGTGTCCAGTGTTACTATCTGACACTACATAAAAAATACCCATGCAATCAAATCAATTTTGTTGGTAATCTTTGACATATCCAAGGCTCTACTCACCACCAAAGCCCCATCTCCCTACTGTTTATTATATAGAAAATAATTCACTTTTTGTGTGTGTGGTTTTTTTTAAAATGACATATTTCATATCAATAAACTGGCATTTAAAGGGTTAAAATGATTAAATGTTTGGTAGTTTTGAAAAGGTCTGAAGTTGTTTTAAATTATTTATGCAAAAAAAAAAATCTGATAAAAATATTAACGTATAATGATTTTTAGTGCGTGTACATTTTTGTACACAAAGGTGTCCAGAGGGTGCAAAATGTGTCAATAGAGTATTAATGACATGTAACAGTAAAACACAGTGGATTTCAAAAAATTCACTAATGAAAATTTCTTACAAAATGTCATGCCACAAACTGTAACACAGCCAAAATGATGACCAAATAATAAAAAAATAAAAAAAACGAGAGAAAAATGTACAAAAATGCCCGAAGAGGGCATGAGGGTTTAGCAAATATGCTAAACGCTTGATGGGTTTAGCTACAAAGTATAAAGATTTATGTCATACTAATAGTTCAGGACTGATGAATGGACAAATGGACAAAAACAGCAAGAAAGAGAAAATATTTTAAGACTTTAAGAAGAGAAATTAAATTTAAGACTTTTTTATATTCTATTGGACTTGGCAGATATTCTGACTCACCAAGTGGAGCTGGGGCCTCCGGTTTGACTGGTAGCTGGATCGGGGATCTGGGCCTGTCTCTGAACCCAGGTGGTCTGGTATCTCGCCTGTTCTGAGGAGGACCCTGCCAGTATGGAGAGTGGAAGCCCGTGGGTGTGGGGGCGAAGGATGAAGCAGCTCCATGCTGTGGAGAGATAGCACAAACTGAAAATTAAAGGTAGTTCAAAGCACGAAAAATCTTCTGATTCTGGCAATCAACTGCGTGTGGGGTTGCCGAAGTCTTTCCCCAGAGCATGTTAGCTGACATTCATCCATCACTCCTGACTGGGCCAGAAAGTCTGTCTGGTTTAACCAGGGAAATGTAAGTAAAGAAAAAGAAAAATCAGCTATGAAAACAATACCAAACCATGCTGGATCCTCAACAAGCCAACACCTTCCTCTGCACAGCATCGAGAAAGCAATGACTGATACACCTAGATGCTTGGACCCGGCACAGTTTCTATGGATTGCTCCTTCTTGTCACACTAAAACTGAAACGCTTCAACAGTTTCTACTGTAGCATCTGCATACCTGATAATCAAACTGGTTCATGGCCATGGGGGCCATGGCGTAGCTGTCGGGCTGTGCCCCATACCCATGGCTGTTCTGGGGGTAAACCCCATGGTGGGCTTCAGAGTTGAACTCCACGCTGTCTTGGCTGTTGCTGTCCTCACTGGGGTTCACCACATCCATTGGTCCTGACCCTGGAGGGATCCAGGCCTGTTCAGGTGGTGGAGGGGGAGGGGGCTGGCCATGCATTCCCCATTCTGATAATCACAAAATATTTAGTAAACAAAAGAAATTTCAATAATCTTTAATGCTCAACATCTGCCTAAAGGGGATTTGGTTTAAATTGGCATGCATCAGGTCAAAATTACAAATTCTACTCGTTCCATAGGTAATGACGAGATTTTATAAATGGCAGTAAAAACTTAACACCGTTACCCGTGCCAAAAATGTGAAAATAGAATCTATACTGGAATTGAAAAACACACTTTAAAGCCAGCTATGGTTCAAGGCGATTTTAAGATTGTGTTTTTGTGATTTTTCCTTTAACAGATAGTAAAAATTGGAGAGACATGATCTGTGGGCAAAGACAACAAGGGAATGACTTGCAGTAATGGTCCTGCCAGTCGAGGCTCATTGCTGACGGCAATGGCACCCCTATGAAATGAGCCTTAAACACTTGGCTATCAGCTTGCCCAGTGAAAGGGATCGATTGTGTACCTGGCTGCCACATTCTGCCAAATGCTGGGTCACCCTGGAAGGCACCATGGTTACTCTGTCCGACAGATTCAATGCCAGGGATGTCCTGGCCATTGGGCTGGATATTGTGCTGCTCTGTTCCTGTCGACTCTTTCTGGGCTATCCATGCCTGCGCCAGAGCAGCCCAGTCCACTTGACCTGCACAAAGTCAGAATACATGCACACATTTAAACACATCACACATAAGATAACACAAGTGTAGTCAGAGCAGTTACCAATCCTGTTTCAGCAGCAGGTAGATGTGCAAGAAAGACCAAGAGATGCATATTTCTTTTGAGGAAAAATGCCTTGATGCATCATTCACTGACCTGGATCTTGCTGGTGCTGGAAAGACTGCATCCACTGCTGCTGGCTCAAAGGCCACTGCGGCCAGGGCTGTCCTCCCTGGTCCCACATCACTCCTCTCTGGATTCACACCTAAAATATGCAAACCAGCCACATTTAATTTTTAATTTGCACTCTCAGCGTGTCTTCAGCTTCAGCATGACGTGATATGCTGCAGTGTATGCGCTATAAACTGCACTCGACTAACGGCCAGAAAATAGCGAGCTTCAGCTTTAATAAAAGTGCTAACGTTATCTTAAGCGCATCGGCTAGCTGTCCGTTAGCTCGAGCAACCCAGAGACCATTTTATCTTTTAACGGTGGACACATACGTTATGTAGTATGGGGTCTTGTGCAATTACTGACGTAAGACACCAAAATACATTTAGGGCCGGCGAAACTCCAACCTCTAAAGCTTCCTCGGGTCATGCGTTTATAAGCTAAGGAAGCTAAAACAAGCTAACGTAAGCTAACGTTAGCTAAGCTAGGTCTGGAAGCTAGCAGGTAGTAGCACAGTTATCTAACAGCCGAACAAATGTGCTTTTACATTTAAACAACGTGCTAATGGGGACGTCTGAATGGAATTCACATCGACGCTGTGCTTTCAGTAACATAATTCCCACCTTTTCCAGACAGCCTCTCTCCGGCGATGCGGTTCCAAATCAAAATGGCTGCACTAGTGCGCTGCTAGAGGAAGTGTGAACAGAGGCTCTGCTACGTTCATGTCCGTCGGAAATGCGACAATTCAGGCATTATGTATGGTTCTAATTTTGTAATGCTGCCGTTTAAGGCAACGACAGCTAAAAGAGTCTCCATCCAACTCTGACACTGCAGAGTGTCTCTGAGTCTAAAGTGTGTCCACCACCGATGTGTAGATGTCGTACTGGGGAATTTGTTTTGCGTCTTCCAAAACTTTGTCGCATTTGTACTTTACATTAAAGCTACTAAACGTGTCGTCATGTGTGAATAACTGACAGAGTGAGAGATTTGAACTTCAACAGAAGAATGTCAGCAAACAAAATGCAAAGTTCATCTTCAACCTAATTCAGTCAGTTTAGGGTTAGAGTGAAATAAATACAGACATCCATATTATATATAATATTAATCACTCAGTAAAGTTAATTTTAAAAGGTTACCCGGTAGTTGTCAATATCATTAAACACATCTCTTTCGTGACAACTCGTTGTCAGTACACTAAGTTGCATTTTGTCCATTTTTATTGATTTGTTTATATTTGTATTTGGCTGAATAATTTGACTTATTTACTTAAACATACACAACCACTAACCGGTGAATCTCACTTTTTGCTTTGACTTCTTCAATCCGAAATTGGAGCAAACGAGCAGCAAGTAAAGGCAGCATCGACTCCTCAAGGGATGCAGATGCTGATGAGGTTGGGAATAATAAACACAGTAGTGCTGAACTATTCTAAAAGTGTACGAAATTCAGTCAGGAACTGCAAATAAAATCTAAAAACAATGCCTTTAATATATTTGACGTGCCTGTCTGCTCATCCATATTTGATATAACAAAAACTAGCCCTTATTGTCAAGTTTAGGCATTTTTACACAGACAGAAATGGTGTAATACGCAGCAATGGAGAATGTGAGCATTTGATTTGCTGTCTTATTTAAGTTAAAATTAAACGAGATGGAAGGGTATTGGACAGGATCTCTGTATCAACACCTAATTTAAAAACAATAATTATTTTAACTGATGCTGAGCTGCCATGTTGCATGTTGCTAAATTAATATTTGGCTAAACAAATTACAGCACAGCAAACAGGGAAATATACTATATAATGTTGCCTCGAGGAGCTGTTCAAGGCCCGTCAAAGGAGGGCAGAGAACATACTCTGAGACCCCTCCCACCCTGGACACTGCCTGTTCCAGATGCTGCCCTCAGGCAGACGTTTCAGGACACTGAAGGCAAGAACTAACAGGCTAAGGAACAGCTTCTTTGCCAGAGCCATCTCTGAACTGAACTGTACACTGAAGTAATGGAAATGTGGCTTGTGTGTGCCATAGACTTGAGTGTCTTTGTTTTTATTTATTGTCTTTTTTATTAATATTGGGGTAATTTTTTTTCACTCTGGAGCACTTTGAAAGTCTGATCTTTGAATTTCGTTGTACTGCGTGCTGTACAATGACAATAAAGCTATTCTATTCTATTCTATTCTATTCTATTCTATTAAATATAGAAATAATTCACAGAAAATGAGAAGAATGGGGGGTAAACAGGAGCAAAGTGGTCTGTTATTCTCAGACTCCTTGCTTGGATGAAACAGGAAATACTGAAAACAACAAATTAAAAACTACCAAAGAACATTTCTATGGTGCCAGAGTCATATTGTTGATGCATCAAGGTCAACCACGCAATAGAACAAAATGCTGGAATTAGTGATATCAGTACTGATTGTTTGTAACAGTAATCTCAGGCAAAATGAAGTGCCATCCAACCACACATGTGAAGTCTAATTGTGTATTCTGATCATATATCATTTAAAACATGAAAGTCCTAAAATGTTGAAAACTTCATTTTGTAATCCATAAAGGCGAATGAAAGACAACCTGTTACACTAGTGTTGGTTTCTGTAAGAAAAAAAGCCTTGTAATGATAAAATTCTGTATTTCTTGATAATAATAGTTTGTTTGGCTAACTATCCAGAGTTGTCATTTTGCAGAGTCATGGCCTCAAACACCATGGTCCTGGACATGATTTTCTGCATTTTTATTACATGTTTTATTACATAAATGTAGGTTGTGCATTTAAAATGTTGGGTACCAAAACACTATTTAACACAGTTACATCTGTAAACATTTCCACTATTCATAAAGTCCCTCATTTATCATTGGTCTATCAGGTGACCTTTGACCCAAATATGAACACTGACATTAAGAATTCTAGAATGTTCACAGCTGAGACTCAACAATGACAACCTCTCTGCAGACTTCACTCACTCTTCAACCTGAACACACTCTGTTCATCTGTATCTGAAGGATCAAATCTGTTTGAGGAATCTCCACTTTATCGCTGAGCTTGAAATCATTGTGAAATGTTTTCTTGTCGCTTTGACACTTAAACCTGTTCTGTATTGAGATATACACCATCAAAATATTCATGGAGTTTATTGAAGGAACCTATGGCATCTACAGCCCCATCAGGGTATGTGAGAGGTTTCAGTTAGTGGAGTTAATCTGTCAACATTTTCCAGTGTAGTTCAAACTCTGGTGGACAGACTAAGAAGCAACATTATCATGTTTCCTTCACAGCCACACACCACTGTATGAGCAGACTCTGTAGAGCTGCTGGCACATGGCCTCCTGTCAGTCTCAGGTAGGACCAACTATAGTTTCATGTTCACACTAAAAGAAAGCAGCAGGTAAAATCTCATAAACAGTGTTTTAAACAGATACGTAAAGACATATAATCTTTTGCTTGTTGGTTAGATCAGATTGATGGTTGAATTTTTGAGGCTCCAGCAAAAACAACAGCTCCCCTGTGAGGTGACTGTTGAAGACATGACTGAGCTGCTGCTGGAGAAGAGCAAACACACTCTGAGAGTCATGTGAGTTACTGACACGCACACTCCCAGTTCAAATTACACCTGACTTTAACTCCGTGTGTAATGAGGAGGAGAGGAGCAGTGAAGATGAGGTTGTGTTTTGTGTGTATTTGAAGCCTCTGGGAGGATGATATGGAGCACTTTGATGATGCTGATGTCAAACGCCTTCTCAGACTGGTAAGGACACAATCCTGAAGACCCAACACTAGTAACATTGGATTTTTCCCCAGTAAATACATCCAGTCTGTTCATCATATCTCACTCCTTGTTTCAGGTGTTTGAGGTGAACACCAGAATGAAGATGAGGGATGTTGAGCTTGAAGCCACAAGGCTACTCAACTCACCAGAGGCCATGCCTCCTCAGATGAAGTGAGTCATATTTGACAAATGTATGATCATTTAAAGCACAGTGGTTGTGATGTTTCTGGGCTTTCAAACTAATTCTTAATGAATGAAACCTACAGGCACCGCAAGATCATGAATCAGGCTGAGAAATATGCCAGAAACCTCACAGAGCAGCAGCAGGAGGCTCCCAGCTCCAAACTGCTCAGCCTGCACAAAGTGGTGATGGAGGTGGTTCCAAAAGTCCTGCAGGGCTTCTACTTGCTTCCTCCAAGCACCTCCTTCAACATGTCCTCCCAGCAGCTCAGCAAAATGGCTGTTGGAGTCACAAAAGCTGTTGAGGACCAAGTCTCTGCTGCTCTGTCCACCATCCTCTGTCAGGTCACCTTCTCCTGCTCCACCAGATACCACATGGTCCAGTCTATCCAGGAAAAGGTCAGACAGAGTTACCCTGAAGACGTCCTGGAGGAGAGACTCGACTGTTTTGCACCAGACATCCTGAACACCATCACCAATGTTGCAGCAGAAGAGATCTGTGGACTGGTTCAGAGTCAGACTCACACAATAGAATTCATAAACATGGACACTGAAAGTCCAGAAGCAGACTCTGCTGAGGTTTCCACTCCTCCACCTCCTGTGACTCCTGCTGATGAGTCTCCTGTCATCACTGCAGTGCAGGATGAGCTGATCATCACAGAGCAGCCAGTTCAGGTGGACCAATCCTTCAACAGCACAACAGGTAGGAATTATTATTCCCATTCACATGCCTGAGCCATCAGGTCCATTCACACTGTGGCTAACTGGTACTTCTGCTGAGTGGAGTTCAGACACTGACTGTCCTGCTTTTCTTTTTCAGGGGCTCCAAAGTCAGAGAGGAGAGGACTCAGCTCTCTCTTGTGTTGGTTACAGAAAAACCTCTCCTGCTTTGTCCTGCCTGAAGATGATTAAAACAGAATATTTTGGCCTTTTGCTGAAATTCTGCCTTTTGTCAACATATATGTATATATTTTATCATTTCATTCACTGTATTTTTTAATTGTTATTCAGATTATTATTTTTTTAATTCAAGCATTAGAACTTCTTTGATAAGTCTGTGCTGCATGCTATAAAATAGTACAGAACCTGCTTAGTTTCTGGAAGTGCATTTCTCTTCTTATGAAGACAACAACGATCCCCACCAGACACAGAAATGACTAAACTAACCAACAAATCATTTCAACACAGAAAACAGTGGAAGGACTGAGCTGTTTGCAGCTGGAGATACAACTGACACAATTCCTCAGCTTCACTGACGACTTTATAACACATCTAGTGTATTAGAGATGGGAGTGAATAGAACAACATGGTAACAGATAGCAGAGGACCATGTGACATGGTGACTAAATACCAAGGAAAAAAATCCAGAAAAAGTTTTGGTTCACCCTCTCCAACATGAATATTTTCCATTTTCCATAGTTTTCTGGGACAGTAAACTCAACATCTGTCATAGCTCATCTGACAAAACATGAACTTATCTAATTATGGAGAGAACTGCTGTTTATGTGAAACAGTTCTATAAAGACTTCAGATAAATGTCTGAAGGATGATAAATGTCCTCCAGTGATGTGACTTGAGTCAGTCTCAGCTGTGGCTGAAGACGACTAACATGAAAATAAAAAAATCTGAAGTTGTGGAGACGGAAAGAAGTGAATTAATCAGACATCTGTATTTCACATCTTGTAGTCAAGGCTACATTAGCTGCTTGTAGATTAGCACACATGCCTCTCAGACCAAACTCTCAGAGGTTGAGTTGCGTTGTGGGTAATGTAGGTGCCAGATTTTGAAAAGGAAGAATGTCGAGAAAAAATAAAAGGTGCATTGATTTTGATCCTTAATGAACTCAGCTTGAATTAGTTGTCAACTTCCCAATGATCTAATTACCTCAAAGTAGTTCTCTAAAAATGAACTTGGGGCCTTCAGGACACACAAGGTGCATTTTCTCAATTTGCCCATTTAGTGATTTAACCATGATGGTTGATGATCTTCTTGGGTGAATTCAAACAGCAAAATTTCAGACAGATGTACTTTTTTTGGTCATGAATAACTAATAACCAGTGTTACAAACTGCTACTGAGTGTGACTGAAACAAAAAGATTGCTGCTTTTTGGTTAAATATAATTTCATAATCGGGTGAAGTGCCTGGTGTACAGTGACTCTATACATCTTAGAGGTTGCCAATATTTTGTAAAGAAAAAATGCAGGAAATATAATTATACATAACTTGTTTGAATAAAAAGGTTATGTGCAGGTGTTGTCCAGTGCTATGTGGGTCTGTGGTGTTGATGTGTATGTAGTGTGAAGAGCAAAGCCTCAGGCACGTGCAGTCTAAGTGTATAGACGTTTGCTGAAGGACATGTGTGTAGCGTGTTGTGTATTAATGCATGTATGTGTGGAGCTAGGTGAGGCCGACGGTGACAGCAGCTTGCATGGTGAGAGCAGTAAAATTTAACCTCCACTGCTGGTAGATGAGCAATGCAGCAGCACCACCTTATTAGTTTCTTACAACTGTCTCACACAGGGGGGGAGGAGGGTGCCTTTCATTAAGTGAGATTAAATCACATGAAATGCTTCAGCAGCATGTCCTCCAGCTAGAAGCCTCACCCCCCCTCCCCCTCTTCCCACTTTAAAAATAGACAAATACATTTCAGAAAAGCTTTGCTCTTTTTGTTGGTGGCGGCTTGACAACCTGTTTTAGTGTTCCAGCTGCATGACTGGGATGTCACAGCGTGTGGGAACGAGAGGACATGCAAGGCGATGACGTTGCCCTTTTCCTGATTCCACACCCACCTCCTCTTCACCAGCTCACGACATGTTCTGAAGCAGTGCTGCTTTGCACCCGTCAGGGCCGATAACGGGCGAAGATGCGCTGAATGTGGCACCATGGGATCCACAGCGACAGCCCAGAGAGATGGTCGACAACATCTCGCTTAGAGTAAAAACAGCATGACATCAATTCCACAGCAGAAAACACAAAATCTGTTGCGATTTTCTTCTACGAGGCTAAAATAAAAACAAAGAGAGACGGGTCCTGTTGAATATACAGCTCATAAATTAGATTTATTTTGATACAGTACGTTTTTATACTCATTCCAAATGGTTATTAGTACAGAACTGAATTTAAATGTCAATTTCTGGGAACAATAATCTGTCTTGAAGAAAAAACCCTGCACGCCTGAAGCACCATAAGTCTGTATTGTGTTTACTATGTACAATTACATATACTCAATATTGTTTTTGCTTACAGTAAGTTATACTGTACATAAATAAAAGTCACACATATCCCTCTTTACATTTGACTCTGCATACGTTTTCTTCTCACCATGCACAAGTTTGTAAATCCTGAAGCAGAGGCACTGATTTTGTCCTTGTTTCAAAAGAAAATAATAAACCTCTAGGCTCTGATGCGTATGTTGAACTCTTCTCTATTGACCATTTTGGCAAATGTCCAATGAGCAGGAAAAATGAAAAGTGTTTTGTCTAAAATATTTTCATAGAAAAACACAAACGGGTCATCTGACATGGACATTTCAGGAATAGGCAATACATTCATTAGAACATTAACCCATGCACATTACAGCAAAGATGGTTTTCTTATCAGGCTTATAGCTTTAAACTTAACTTTGAAAATCTTTTTTAATTTCTTGCTCAACCTTACTGATGGCATTAGGGGGATAAAAAGTAAGTCCGTTGCGGTGTTGACTCTTTGTCGAACAGCTGAATGGGTTTGTGTGTGCGCCTACGGTTACAGGAGAGCTGTATTACAATGAAGGCAGACGAGGTGCTTTGTTGATTTGATAAACATCGAGTATGTCTGTTTGTGCAGCGACACATGAGAACTATATCGATGACTTTGAGAGAACACACGTTAAAGAAAGTCGGAATGACGTAAACTCTGCTAGAACTCGCAGTTGCAAAACTCGTCTTTGGCAAATGCAATTCATTGATAGTCTTACATTTATACATTCTGATGTTACGAAAACAATCCATTCGCAGTAGGCTGTAAAATAACTGTTGTGCTACTCCTTAAAGGTGCTATGTGCAGCAGTTTCAGTCAGCATATACATGTAAACCACTGTCAGCTGTGATAGGTATTATTACACTATTTTTCTAAATAAATAGGGCCAAGACTGAGACAGTTAGTCGCCACAGTATAACAGTGGACACTGCTATTGTTAGTGCTTGGGTTCCTCAAATATACAAACCAAATCACCCTAAGCTCCAAATGATATTGCTTCTTATCTTCATGCTGAGTGTCAATTTCTTTAGTGCAGAGAACAAAGCCTGAATTCATTTTTCTCTTTGCATTCTTTTACCATCTATTATCTACTCATGTCAGAAACAATCACAATCTCATCAAATTTGAGTCATTGCCTCTCAATGTCAAACATTTTGCGAGAAGCCAGCGTTCTGAGCGTTAATATTAAATGATACAACTACATTGCAAACTGCTTGTACTGTAACGATCATTTACTGAAGTGAAAATGGTCCACATAGCACCTTTAAACTACATTCGCCTGTCTCTCACTCACTCATTCTTTCATACATGTGTGCGCACACACTCACATACACAACTGACATCAACTAGTCAGCGCTGAGTGCAGTTTAACATGCGATAATTCTGCTTGTTTCCAGTTAGTCGTCGTAGCAAACTCCATCATGCAGTTTATATCCCGGCATGTGACAATGACCGAGATAGGACCATACGTTTTGAACAGCTCAAGTCCAATAACACTCTTTTCTCCTGACCTCTTTTTAAAGGACAGGATTCTTACAATAGGAAACGTTAATGAAAATCTGGGCTACAAACCAGAAAGTAACTTTAAAATTGGTTTATGGTTTATATATCTAAGATATTTAGAAGTGCCAATATAAGTAAGACAAGTGAGTTTACAGTGAAGTCTTTCCCTTTTCTTGCCTCTGAATTCTCACAGATACAGTAAGAGGAGCTGGAGAGGCTTCACAAAAACAAACAAAGCAAAACAGATATCTAGGAAAAGAGACTACTGCCGCTAACGTTACAGCATTTCCTCGTAGAAGAGCAGGTATGCCTGAGAGTTGAGTACCCTTGACTCTGGTACCGTCTGAACGGTGGTATCACTGACGTACACCCATTGGCCCTGGGAGCTGCTGCTGGCATCCCTTGCACCTGAATAACACAAGAGCATCGATATCATGAGGCACAAAAGATCAACATGGGGTGTGGATGTCATGAAAAGTATGAACATTTGGGGAAAAAAATAAGAAGGAAGCACTGTCATCTATTGGGGACTGGATATTTTTTTAAATCTCTAAAGTTTACTGTGGTTAAACATGCAAGAGGGCTCTCATAGCATGTTTCCAAAACAGCAATGCTAAAGTATTGCTATCTAATGAGGAAGCAGGACTTAGATAAAGTTGAGTCTTGACTCTGGCAGTCTATCAAACTGAACCATCACAGCTAAGTTATGAAGCCAGTGTCCAAAACTGTTTATTAGGGTCCAGAAGCATAAAACGTATTTATTGAAATCAGGAAAAATACATTTCTGACTTCACTTCATTTTAAATTAAAATGATGGTGAGACTGAGGGCTTGGTACTGTATTTGCAATCAATAACATCCTGATTTAGAGATATAATTTTTGTGATTATATGGCTCGCTTCCGTCAGTCTGCCCCAGGGCAGCTGTGGCTACATACGTAGCTTACCACCATCGAGTATGGGAGTGAATGAATAATGCAATGTAAAGCGTCTTTGAGTGCCTTGAAAAGCGCTATATAAAACCAATGCATTATTATTATTATTATTATTATTATAGTATACCACAAAATATTTGCAGCATCACATATCAAACTAATTGTTATTATATTTAGTTGAGTTAATTAAACAGAGAATATTGCACTTCATGATTTTAGGTAAAGCAGACAAAAGTAAAATTATGGAGGAGTGAATTTTAATTTAATGTAGATGTGATAATGGCCAAACACTAGAGATCACATGATTAAGCCAGTCTGTCAGCAGCCATTGTAACAACATGTTGGACCCTTGTGTTATCACCAACCAAAGGCTCCAATTGTAATATGTCAAGTCTTATATTAGCTTGTTCGCAGCAAGGACAACTGCTTCCTGGAGTTTTCCAACTACCTTCAGTACTACTCTGTAAATCTGGACACACTCTTTGAAAAGAATGAAAAAAGAAAAAGAGAAGACAGCATGGCTCTATTGAACACAAAGAACTCTATTCATCCTCTCCTTTGTGGAGGATATCTTCAAGGTTACAGGAAGTCGGGCCTTTGTTGGCCAAATACTGACCGCTTTCATGAACGCACGCAAACACAGAAGCACAAAAAATAGATAGAAGGTCCAAGAAGAGCTCAAGAGAGCTCACCCCTGACCTGACAGGTTCTTGTGGTGCTGTTCTGTTTTCCTCTGGGGAGCGCGCACTTTTACATATGCAGTGTAGTGGCCCCCGCGCATTGAGCCGCTGTGTTCAACAATCCCATAAAGGCTGTAGAGGACACGCTCACCGGCTGCCAAGTTCTAGCAAAAAAGGTGGAAAAAAAGGGAAACGGAAGTAAAAAATGAAAGATACATAAATGCAAGTGTTCAAGACGAGCACCAACCAAGGCCATTCAAAACGAACTGAACAACTGAAGTAATATGGCGATAGTAAAATATCAGTAAATGTAGAAAAGGTTTACTGGTAGGAAGTTCCATCAGAAATTTGACGTAGAACAATGAAGTCAAATGTAGAGTAAATGAAATATTTTTCTACTTAAAGCTGTGTGCTCTTTTTATGATGGACTGAAATCTCTGTAGCAGAAGTGATAAAGTGATACCTTGCAGGATGCAGAACAAAATGGAGCCAGATCCAGTATGAGAGGAAAGTCAACATGGCGGTTCACCTTTCGTAGGTTCATCCCAGCCTTAAAGAAAAAAAACACAAAACAAAAAAACACAAAACTCAACATTTAGGCTTGCAAAAAACCTGTCAGTGACTAGGACACATATTCACTGTCACCGCTGAACATTCGTTGATGAACAGGAGAATGTTGCTGCCTACCTGGTGGAAGCGTTTAAGATGCAATGTGATGACAGGAGGCAGCGAGGATATCAGCATTTGTTTCCGAGCACTGGTGTAAATCTTCTCTATTTTCTTATCTGTGCAAAGCACACACAACACAAGGAGAGGTCACGTTTAAGCAGTAAACCGTGAATTCTGCTTCATTCAAAAGGTTCTTGTAAAAGTTTTTTTTTTCCAAATAGCTTAAGTAATTTATACAAATGCAGAACCAACAACTATTTATTACAGAATTGTAGAGACCCCAGGTCAAATGGCGACTGCAAAAACATTGTTAGCCCGAATGTAGACCTTCCTTCAGACACTAGCAAGGATTTATGTAAACTCACACTGCAGCTGATGAACTCAACAGGGTCAGGCATCAGTCAAGGACTGAGATGGTAGCTTTGTGTATAACCATACTGGCCGCAACATGAGTGTTTGCACCATTATGAACACACATTCAGACAGTAAATAAGAAGGCTGTACTACAGCGGCGTGTATATATGTTTTGATACCTCTTTTCCAGAAAAAAAAACTGCTGTTTGTTATCGTCATCTATAGTAACTGGGATGAATTCAAACTGCCTACAGCCAACACATTTCATGAAGGACAAAACTAACTTTATAGAATTTAATAAGAAGTTTACAGCGGATGTTGGATGTTCAGTGGATTTTACAGGCAGTGTCTCTGTAATGGTTTCGTACACTATGTCAATCATTTGCAGGTCAGCTCTTTGCACTGTGGTTTCAGATGTTTTGTCTTACCTGCTGAGCTGCTCTTGCGGAGCTGCTTCTGCCTACGTTCAGTGCAGCTCTCACAAAGCAGCTTATTGTTGCCCATCAACAGCTCCACAGAGGTGAACTGGTGGAGGCAGGACTGGATGGAGCACTCCTTGGAGCTGGGTGTGTAACTGTGGGACAGCACCTGGAACGCCCCCTGGTGGTGTTGATGGTGCAGATTATCTCGGGTTTGTGTTTCTCCTTGCTCCTCGGGAGAACAGTGTGTGGAAGTGGAGCAGTCCCCAGAACTAAAGCCCAGGTTGACTTTAGAAACTGCAGTAACTAGCTGCTCTACAGCGCCACCTTGCCTAGCGGAGGATGATGATGAGGGAGAGGAGGCAGAGACAGGCGTTGGGGACGGAGTGAGGGTGGAAGTGGATGATGGGGTGGACATGTGTCCGTGGCTGTGGCTGGAGGAGGCCCGTGGGGCCCACTCGCTCTCAGAGGCCTCACTGTCAGCATCGTTACTGCTGTCCTGAGCACCCGAGTCTCTTTCACTGCCATCTGATAGGCTGCCAGCAGCCGCCATTTTACAGACCGAGACGCCACGGGCTGATCCACCAGCTACTCCTTCATCCTCTGGTCGCTCTGCACCACAGCCTGCTCCTTTCTCCTCCACAGAACTGGATGATCTCCTGCTCTGCTGTTTCTGTGGAAAAGCAGAACATGCATGTTATGATCTGCTTTTAGGGATGCAGACTCTGCTAGTTTTACACATTGTCCTTGATTAATTTTTTCATACAAGTTGCTGAGGCTAACTGCTGACATGCTTGTAACAATTTTTTGCATGGCTCCAATGTGAATATGAGCATTCACACTGCTACTCATGCTACTTGGGGCGGCTGTGGCTCAGTTGGTAGAGCGGGTTGTCCACTGATCACAAGGTTGGCGGTTCGATCCCCGGTCCCCCCCCACATGCCGAAGTGTCCTTGGGCAAGACACTGAACCCGAAGTTGCTCCCAATGGCAGATTAGCGCCTTGCATGGCAGCTCTGTCGCCATTGGTGTGTGAATGTGTGTGTGAATGGGTGAATGAGAAACACATTGTAAAGCACCTTGGGTACTTGGTAAGGTACAAAAAGGTGCTATATAAGTGCAGACCATTTACCATTTACTATAGTTGTGCAAAACATTTCGAGAGTCTTCTGTGTCACCTTCTCTCAAGAAGCATTGGAAGAAATACTTTAAACTGACAATATCCCAATACCCACAATTCCCTCCCATGGACACAGAGGCCAACTCATTCCCTACAGAC